>OY982569.1:20387142-20619039 GCA_963859945.1 Euplagia quadripunctaria | reverse complement strand
GAAGAAATGAACTTGTCTGGATTATTTACTGTACGAAATGGACATTAATGTAAAAAGTCTGGTTTCTTTGAGCACATCTTAACATTCCCTATAGTGCAAACGTTTTTGTTTATGTGAAGGTTGAAATTATTTTTACATTAAGTTTTGCATGAAGTTCGATGCTGTAACAAAACATAATGAGGTGTTATGAAAATAGGTGTTCAGATAAAAGTAAATCTTTTTGTCTGTATTGAATTTATAAAGTTTCTAGTTATTATAAATGCCCATTTTGCCGCTAAGCGCTTGTGTATATATTACAATAATATTGGGGCACTGACGGAAACTAATAGACTGGTTTATAAATAATTATTTGAATCTCTTTAAGAGTGGAAATTGAATATTTTGGAAAAAGTTAACAATATGTATTACAATTCATATTTGCTTTTTAAAATGTATAGTTTAGTTTAATTTACTATTGGTAGCCATTGCCACAGTTTTTAGTTTATTACATATGAACGAAAATTCTTGAAATTTAAGTTGCTTTACTAGTTGCAAAAGAAATTAAATTTTAATTTTCTGATTTATATCTGGTAATTTGGGATGACATGACTGCGCTAATATAATACAGTGTTTACAAATTAAATAGATATGCAAAGAGATACTTGTTTGTACACAGAATTGATGTTCAATAAAACTAGACACCATTGATATGGGATTGGTTGTTTTATTAAAAGTGCATGGGGATTTTAGCATTTGAGCATACCAAATGGAAATAAGAGATGTGTTACTAGTTTAATTAGATATTTTATTGTTAAAATATGGAGTCAAAAGTGAACAATTTTTGTTATTAATAAATTTGTAATATTAAGAAAAATAATTAATCTGCCCGTTTCACTTAGATCACTTTAGTATTTGGTATGTTTTTTTAGAAATCAATGGTGTACTAATAAAAAAAACATGAGCACTTGGTTTATGTTCATTTGCAATAAAAAGTATTGTTGTAGTTATCAGAGTGGGTGTTGATGCATAAAGACTGCTTGCTTATTCATACATACATGGGAAAGTAAAAATAGAATTTAAATGAAGTTTGTTTAAAGTTCTGGAGAAGCCAAAGTCTTCTTGTTATTTGTAATTAATAAACATAGTATAAGGTTTTCTAAGGTGACTCGATTCCAAAAAATGAATTGAGAAATATAGATTTAAAGAATAGTTTTTGTTTTATTCGTGGTTTCTACTGGAATTTTGAAACTGTGCTGCCCGTCAAATATGATTAGAGGTATTTATTAACAACCTTCAAAACGATTTGGACATCATTATACAGGTGTAAGTACATCGTACCGAATCCTGAAATAGTGTATTCAGACCATCATTCCGAGTCGAAAATCATTGGCATTTTTTGCCGGAAAATTCTATTTTTTTTTATTTTACATTTTTACTTAAAAGTGATATCACAATGAGTAAACAGAATATTTTTTTCCTACTCCAAATGTAATATTGTTTTTTTTATTATACCAGTATTTGTGGCCAGACTAGATATATTTTTGGAAATGGTTTTAATTTTTTTTAACACCATCGTTCTGATCCTTTTCTGCTGCTGAGTGCACCTATCCATTCCTCATAGCTTGTGGGTACCGACATAATTTATAATAAAAATAGGTACCTATATACGAGTACCTATAAATTTATACATACCTTTTATCTTTGATTATACAAGTATATAATCAAAGCCTTTTATAAATCCACTACTTTTTATGAACCTTGAAATTTTATACTGTTAGCCCTGAACACGAATTTATTTTATAATCATAACATCTCCAAACCTACTACTCTGAGAGGCTCATGTTGATAGACGTCACGAGTTTGAAAAGTACACAGTATCCACAGTCATCAGGAGGCTGTTTTTATGTATAAATAAAAACAAAACTACATGTTTCATTGTATATTTTATTTATCACTATATAATAGGAGCATACAGATAGTAAACGGTGACTAGTATGCCTAGATCAAGTACACGTAAAATTCATTATTTCGTACAACGATTTTTTAAGTTCAATTAATAATGGCAGTTATATGATATTCAACAACTTCAAAGAAAAAAAAAAAATCAGTCGTAGGACTGCCCGTCAGAAGTGAAGACATAAAAATAACTGACATGTCTTCTGAGCGTGATGGTCACGCGAGTTCAGTGCTTTTCCCCGTACCAAAAGTGTCTAACGTGCCTAAAATTTTCACTTCAATACGCTTAAACGGATCACGTTGTTGGTACGAACACTACAATATAATTCCGTTTTGGACAGACGATGTACAGTCAGCATCATATTCATGTAAGCAATCAAAGTAGTCAAAATTAGGTATCTGAAGAACAAAAATTCAATTATGTGTTTTCTATCACAATATGCAAATTGTTATAGGCAAGGAGACACAGAGACCAATAAGATAAATATTTGCACACATAGGTAGAATGTAAATGGGCCATAATAGATCTTACCTACATTGTAAACCTACATTCTTGCGAATAAATGAATTTAAATTTTAATGTAGGTATATGTAATAATATTTACATAGTTGTAAACAAAAAAAACAACACATTCTGATATCCCATTCCCTGAGTTTAAAATTGGTAAAATTGCCATATTAATGCAGTTTACAATTATCACATATTTTTATATCAAATATTGATACTTTCATACATATAACATTATGATTACAATGAATTATTTGAGCCGAACAGTCTTTAATATGTATATCTTAAATAATACAATAACATCACAACATTTACGAATAACAAGTAGTGGCCGGCGTACACTTGAGGGGCACGGTAAATTAATTTTATAAGCGGTAATGTTTTAAATCTGTCCATAACTAACATTTGTCAGACTTGAGCACTGTAACTAAAGTTGCTTTAGATTTGAGTATCTGCGGTATAAAAAATTCTTTAACGTGCCCCAGCGTTAAAGAGCCGAGCTTAAGTGTATGTAACACCTCACTATTGGCTTGTAAATTGAATATTAATATTGGTATTTTTTGTAACTAGAAAAACACATGAAATATTTCACAACAAACATTAAAATTATTAGTCCGTTAGCTAAACACTTGTTATATAGGTTAACTATGTAATAACTATTATGTCTAGTGAGATTATCAATCGTAATATTTATATAGGTACTTATTCACAAGTTCCGTGACTTTTAGTAAATGGTTTGTAAATGGAACACTTCGATTAACGGAACATTTAAAAATGGTAGTGTATTTGTAAATGGAATATCACGATAGTAGCGGTGAGAAATTTTATATCAAAATTCTGGCAGTAAGTGGTTGCAAATTAAATACCACAAAAGTGATACGAAATGAATAAAAAGTCAGGCAACTATATGCTAAATGTAAAATAAAATGTTGATCAATATTACTAGTAGTCAAATTTTAAATAGGTGTAGTATGTATCTGTAGTGTGTTGTCGTACTAAGCAACATTAATACAGTTGTACAGTTTCTACATGAACCATTAAAGACACAATCTAATGCTAAAACACTATAATAAACATGGCACTGTGTAATGCAGAATAGTACACGAGGATTTTAATACATTCGCCTAAGCCAATATATTTTTCGACATAGGCAAAGACTATGTACACCTTGTACTTAAAAATATTCAAAACAAATAACAAGTTGGTTTAAGTATGTTTGCAGATTTTGCTGAGTACACTAAGGAATACATTATGATACATTATCTGTCATATTAGTACAGTACATTTTCTGCCAATTAGGTATAAGGTATTCCTGTCTACAAATGTTGATATTATGGTAAATCAGCAAAATTTGCAAAGAATGCTTATATTTAAAACATCGATGAGTGTGGGTCACACTCGGATAAACATACACACTCTGACACACACGCACTTTTCACTATGATCGCAATCTTGTTTCCTACCATCATATTGTCAGCATAGTGTACGAAAGCGATACAATAAGAATAATTTGGGCATAACATCACACCATAGAATTTAGGTGAATGAGAAAAAGGAAAGTTGTATCCTATCTTAGTTCCTAATAAAACTTACTTTACAATCACAAAATCATAAAAATAATACTGTAAAAATATAACATGAATGGTCAAAGCTACACAGCCTTTCTTACTAAATAAATGCATTATGGAATGTTCTAATACCTACAGTAAATCATTACAAGCTCTAACAATACTTTTAAAATCTCATGGTTTTTCTTATAATTAATTTTGTATAAATTTAAGTATATCGCCGACTATGTACAAATAAAAAACACAAACAGAACCAGGCTTTTGTCTAACGTAGCGTAACAAAAGACAATAAACTTTCGTTTTAGTTGTCTATTTCGGCGGGAACGTTTGGCAAATGAGGTTTTTAATACATCATTTCTCTTACTTCATATCTGATAGTCTATTAACCGAAATCGTTTCTTGACTAATATTTCCCACATATAACAAGCTCTGCCACAAACAAGTCCCCGTGACAGAACATTGTGTGAGTTTTAGTCAGTTTGATACTGACATAGTCACTTGACCACATCCTGGTGAGAAATTGTTTATTTATAAGATCAAAGTGTTTTCATGAAGGACTCTTAAATCCTGTTAAGATGTTTACTCATCATTCCCTTATGTTTGGCGGTCCGACCAGCGTCTGCAAAATTTCAAGTCAACATTGTTATATCGCAATATGAAGATTCCATCGCCTAATGACGTCACAGCTCCAATCCTGCTTTAATCCCATCTTTCCTCCAAATGATGAAGAGTTTAGTTGATACTTCGCGAAATTTCTTGTATGCGTCTTGCATTACATTCGCGACAGTAGAGGTGATCATCTAAGGGATAGCACCCCCGGCCCTCCTGCCGAGAACACAACGAGGCTCCACAATCCTCGCAGGCGTAGCACGTCACGTGGAAGCTCTTGTCCAGAGCCACAATCCGCACGGTCTCTTCGGCGCCGCCTTCAGGAACTATGGGCTCGCGACAACGCGCACACCGAGGAGCATATCTGAAAATAATTTTAATTTATTCTGGTGAGTTTACAGTACAGAACGGCATATTTATTATAATTGTGCGGTTGTACGTGTGTGTCAAGAAACTATTAACTAACTTTTATTCAGACTAATAAAAGTAATAGAGGTTTTCCCGAGGGACTACAATATGGGGTTCTTTAAGAAAGAAGTGTACAGGGTTTATAGGGTCGGCAACGAGCCTGCGAGTACCCTGGCTGCAATCGTCCATAGGCTAAGATAACCGCTTACCATCAGGCGGGATGCTTGTTTGCCATCGACGCGGTATAAAAAAAGTCCTAATAAAATTTGTCTTTGTGCAAATAAATAGATTAATAATATGTACATTGCAATTATTTTTTTCTGAACACAGCTAAAGTAGTGGCCATTTGGACATTTTTGTTTAAATTCTTTGCTGTATAATGCCTAATGGACAAACATGGATAGCTGTCGTCCCAGCAATGTCGTAGAAGCATACTACTGCTTCGTTGTTACCAACTTGTCGCCTGTGTAAATGAGGACTCATTTACACAGGCGACAAGTTGGTAATCTGTCAGCATTAGGTTCATTAAAACCATCTTAAAATTCCTTCCATCCTAATTGGGATGCAGGTGTGGTTAGGCAAGTATGTGAACAAACTAAAATTACATTAATTTGTGCTCAAGGTTAGTGACAGCTATTCTATAATAATAATTTAAAAACAGTACTTAGCATATAGCATGACGATGATCTTATTTCGTGGCTAAACAGCTGCCATATAGTGATTTGTGAAAATTAGTTAAAATCATGTGAAGATTTTATTTACTGTTATAAATACAGTCACACTAGTGCCCCCTGTGAATAGCATACTCGATAAAAAGTCTTTAACTCACTGTATTGTCTATAATCACCTTTTATGAAAATCCTCAATACAGTGAATACGGTTAACTGCATCAACTGTAAAAGGTATACCGTCGAGACTCTTTTGACACACAACACAAGTAAAACATCGTGGATGATATGGTTTTCCTGTCGCTCTGAGAATGCGATCCAATATAGGGTCACCGCACACGCAACATTTTTCTAACGTGTCCATGTAATCTCTCTCACATAGTGCACGACCTTGCACTGCATAGAAAGGACGTCCCTGAAAAGTTATAATTGTAATTAGTCTTAGGAAGAAACATTGAACTTTAACTTAAAAATATTATATATTAATTGATTTATTAAGTTTAGTAACACCATTCTGGTTTTTTATTTAACTGGGGTTGAATCAACTGAAAATGAACTCTGCTCTTACATCAGATCTATTGATCTGTCAACAAGTATAAATTAAAAATGTAAAATCCCAACTGTATTAAAATACTAATTAATATACATATAATACCAAAATTTTGTAATTATCTTTAAAAACTCTTCACCTTAATTCTGGGACATTTTTTGTTTTGAAAACATAAATTATGGCGCCAAAATGAAATGAGCTATTTTAATTTTTTATACTATAAATATATCCAGTGACTGTCGCACAGTTAAGACGAATCTAACAAGAAATTTGGAATACCTACTTAAAGTTCATATTTAGACGTGCAGATGGTAAAAATTTTAAAACAATATATTACGTGAATACAGCTACTGCCACATTCCCATAATCAAGAAACGATTCGTTTTGCTTACTAACCGTCAAATTTTCATTGAAAATTCAACGAAAATTTAACGTCCGTAAGCAAAACAAATCATTACTTGATTATAGGAACGCAGCATACATCAATATATGTATGTTTTGTGTGTATTATATGTGTACATGTTGACCTGTCATGGTACGGAGAGCTATACAATGACAGTTCAAGTTATACTGGTCAACTACATAAAACAAAACATTGAAACCTAAATATAGTAATTAATTATGGTCAAGATTCAACAACCAATAGTATACAAGTAATCTCTAGTATAAATAATGATAACGCACTTGTAGATTTATTCCACAGTGGTGACAGCAAAAACATTTAATGTGGTAAATTCTTTCCATAGCTGAACATCCTGTTGTCTCCCCCATGATTTTTTCTCCACATTTATAGCAGTTACCACAGTATAATGCATCATCGGGCTCTGGGGTTGGCTCCACTGTGGTACCTACATATCCACCATACAAGGATGTACCAGACAGCTGACTGCAAGGTCGAGGATTTATAGGTTCATACAAGGACTCATAAGTTGATGATGTCTGTGATCCACCATAGGTAGAGAAATCTTGTGCATTGACTGATGCCGAAGAAGGAGGATATGCAGACCCGGGCCGGCGCAATTCACTGTAATTAGACTGAGCACCTACATCACTGATTCTGGACACTTCAGACCTTGTATCTCGGTCTCCATATATGCTGTCTCCTCCGTATGCATTGCGCTGCATCATCATATTAGAGTAAACGTGATTAGTGCCCCCGGGTGGCAGTAAATTACTGTAAAGAAGGACATCACCGCTACGCACTCTGGCCGTATTGTTTCTCACAATAAAGCTCTTTACAGGAACTAAATTAGAGTAAGTGGAACTCGTGCGACTGCCATATTCAAGTCTAGAAGAATAGGACGGCTCGCACGCGGACTTTACCATGCAGCTTTGTGGTATTTGAGGTAAAGGTGGCTTATTTTTTTTCGGTGGGATTGATGGTTTCTTCATTGCTGCAATAATATCATCTTGTAGTTTCGCCTCTAACTCATTTGCATATATCCTCAAGTCAGCTAGCTGCTTGTCTAGCTCCAGCGTATTCATATCTATAAAATTAACTCACTAGCAGGACAATAGTTATTTATTTTATTGTTTTTTATGTACGAAATCGTTACGCCCTAATTTATTGTTTGATCAGTTTGATGCAAAACTGACAGGTCTATATTATCTGCGGCGAATGCAGAGAAAACACTCCGTTCCACGGTAATCTTGCAAAAATGTAAACAACAAAATATTTTTCTGTTTACGGTGACAGAGTTTGCTATCGCTTCCTGGTCCACTTAACCATTTCATCCATGGCTAATCCTAATGAAGGAGTAATCGGGCAATGAATTTATATTAACATTGTACCTCACTATCTATTTCTACGTAAAACTAACCCTGGTGAAATCAATGATGGTTCAGAACGGAAACAAGTAATGTGCATAAGGCGGCGGGCGACGAACCTTTAAACGACGCGCAGGATCATTGCCCTACAGATACAGAACCGATAAATGGAAAGCGTAAAACTGATTGTTGTGTTATACACTAGAACCATGCTTATATTTATGAAACAGGACTACCTACTTCAGTGTATAACTAATAACTGCATTCACAATGTCGCAAGTTACTTATAAATCATCGTTAAATCATCCAAAGATACTCTAATATGTTTAACTGTTTGATTTTGACATTATTTTTAAAGCAAATAGAAAACAATATAAGATATCAGAAAAAGCAGTACTGCACCGGTCCCAGTGCGTTTTATCGTGCCCAGAATTTTTAAACCAATAAGCGAAAATCCAGTATATGGCTCACTTAATGGAAAGTTACCACTGCAGCATCATCAGTGGTACCTATCGCTTTACTATCACTTTGGAATTTTTGTCAAATCCTCTTTATGCCCTTTCTCATGCACAATTTTTTTTGTTTGAGCATCCTTGGACAAAAGTTCCCCTCGAAACGGAAAGTAGGTACACCACCTGTCTTGTTTTAAAATATTCGTCATTCATGGCAACACATATGTACTTAAACATACAAACAAAATAATGCCTTTTGTATCACCCTAACGGATCCGTACACACTCAGTACACACCAAGTATACATAGTGTATATGTGTCGAATTCACCCTGAATATACACCGAAAATTTTTTAAAGTCCCGTGAGCTGGAATTTTTAGAATTTTAGAAGTCCAAAAGTTGAATTTTTTTTTTAAGTGACCAAAAAGACGTGAACAGCGTATACGTATACCAGCTAAATATACAACTGAAAAGCCAAAAGAACGAAGACCGCCTGGGGATCGCTTTTTCGTCGGGATCGCCAATGTTGAAGACGGGTCTTCATGTGTTGAGGTTGTAATAAAAATGCAGTATGACAGTGACTGGCTAGATATATTGGTAAATTTGAGTTTTACATTAATTAAGTACTTAGAAACGCGTGCGCGTCTAGTTCGTCTTGAGGTATTTTGGTGAACGTGCGTGCGTTCATCGACGCTGGCTAGCGGCCACTGCAGCTGCCGGCCAGTGAGTGTGCGCCTGAGGCCGTGTGCGCTCCCCTCTCGTCTCTTCCGTCCCCGCGGCGCCCCGCGGAGTAGTGATATGATTCGCAACAGTAGGTAGGTAAAAGTAAAAAAGTATTTCACACTTATGAAATACTTTTCGGTCTACGTTAGTATTTGTAAGCCTCTAAAAACTTTTCCTAATTGAGACTGAAAAAAAATTTGAGTGTATACTCGGTGTAAATTTGCAATATATGATTCGAATTCACACCGAGTATATTGGGTGTATTTTTATTCTATACTCAGTGTGGGATCAATAAACACCACACCACAAGAATAAATAAAATGCATTTTATTCAAGCTAAATCAACTATTTGTCGTACACATAACGATACTCAAATTTGACCATACAGAAAGGTATGTAATAACATCCTATAAACATAATTATACTATTGTGTGTACCTCGATCACATTTTCTTAACACATAAATCCGCCTTTAGATATCTGGATTTCTATTAAAAGCAAACCTTAAAGCAACTCTCAGCAATTATTTTTAACGATGCTTGTTAAAACTTTATCGGTAAAAATAAAACTTGTTGTTTTAAAATTTTTAATATTCAGTTCTATTAAAAATGGCAAACTACATAGACTTCATCTATGCTATTCCAATAATGCTACAGGTTGGTGCAATTATAAAACAGCTTAGCCGTGGTCTACTACTTGTATGTTTATTATTATTTTTAAATAGTTTGTTGCAGTCTTTTCGGAAGAGAATGTCGGACCCGCAGCTGATGATGAAGGTAAATCGATTCACACAATATAAGGATGGGTTTTGCTAACGTATAAACTTTATTATTTAAAATAATAATAATAATAATAACTTGACACATCTCACACACGGCCGTCTGATCCCAAACTAGGCAGAGGCTGTACTATGGTAACCAGGTGTTTCTAAATATATACATATTATAGATTACACCCACACCACATTACTTTTTTAAACCCTATATTTCACTAACCACTAGACCTAGGCCAGTCAATTGTGTTCTTATTGTTAACTATGGATATAATTTTAGTTTTTTTATCCCACAGACATGTTAAAACTAGGTAATGAAATGGCAGAAGAAGAAGTGAGTACCAACCGCCATTTTCGTAGTACCTACTTAAGTGTATTTTGTAGTATAACCTATAAATAAAATTCAATAAATAAAATCGTGTGTTTCAGTGGCACATGGATTTCATGCCTGTAAGTATCTAGCTGACTTGATTATTCGCTTTAAATCTGTTAACACCACAGATTTAGAAGTTTTACTTGTCAGCAACTACCTCACCACTATTGCTATAAACTATCAAATTCACTAAATAACGGTAAACACGATCAGTTATATATCCGTGACACTCAAGTGACCGTTATATAACTTACTAGCTACGCACGGGTAGCAGAGACATCTTCAACGATCATCATCATATTTCAACCAATTTACACAAAACCTTAACAAATTATATACCTAAACCTTCCTCATGAACAGCTCTATCTATTGGTGAAAACCGCATGAAAATCCGTCCAGTAGTTTTTGAGTTTATCGTGAACAGACAGATTTTGTTTTATAATATGTAGTGATATGCACGCCTGGCCTTTTTATAACCCCACCTATGCCCGCCATTTTTCAGACGAACCAATGGCATGGCGTCATCGGTAGTCCTATTTTTGATTATATAGTGAACAGTTTAGCCCTAGGTATTTAAAATAAAATAATACGAGTTTTTCATGTGGCGAAAACTTACCCTTCCAAACAAACTGCCAATATGTGGAGAATAAGTGTTAATCCAAACTTTCAAATAATATATGTTATCTATCTAATAACTTTAAATGAGCAATTATATCTATTTCGTGAATCTCGGAAACGATTTGTATCAAATTTTGTACTTAGAGAAGCCTTTGATTTTTAAGTTTATCTAAACAGGAATTGTATCTATAGTAAAAAAAACTCGATGTCACAAAAAAAAACTCGGTCGCCCAGGTAATTTAATATGTATAATTTCTATCTAGCTATCAAGTATGTTTCTAAGAAATTTCTTAGGAACTTACTTGATAGTCTAACATTTATAAATATATGGTTGAACTAAATCATAATAATGTTATAACAATTAACATAATATCTTGTCGTGTCTTCTAGACTGGCTACTTACCGGACAGTGTATACCGAGAATTGGCGTGGTATGGTATCCTGCAAATTCAGCCTCTGCACCATAGCTCTAAGTACAAAGTGGCGGCGACACTCATGTGGCAACACACGCTGGGAAGACCGCACGTCATTATGGAGAATCCGCCGCAGGTCCTGCCGGGCTTTATATCTTCGTCTAGAGTTATATTATTTGCATTAAAATTATGTTTTGAATATAAATTTTTGTTCGTAGTCCCTGCAATCTGAAGGTAAAGTAAGCCGCCAAATATTGGCCGAGGAAGCTGCTAAGTGGTCTCGTGAACAAAGGGCGGCACAGGAGGTTCTCATGGAAAACATTAAGAGTGGGGGTAACGGTCTCACTATCAGGACCGTTGTAAGTGCGCACAAGAAATCTACTTACATCATTCAAAATGGTAAGATTCGTAGGATGTATGCAAGTTGTGTTAGTTTAAATTATTTTAATAGGCTTTAAATCTTTTCTAATTTAAGAGTAAGCGAACGATCTATAGCCAGACAAGTACGGAACAGCACTTTTTAGCCCCCTTCGTGATCTCCTGCTTACGTTTTACCGGTCAAATCAAATCAAATAAAAACCATTATTCCAATTAAACCAATTTATAAGTATTTTTGAATTGTTAGGAGTACGATTCAGTCAGAATAAGAGTCAGTTGTGAAGCCAGTTGCTTGTTCAAATACGTACGTACGGTACTTGAGTAAGACTATTTTCAAGGTATTTGTGAGACAAACTCATAGTAACACACTAAAATCACAATAGTACTGCTCTAGGTCACAGATACGTGTTGTTTACTTTTAGAATCGTACTGAAACCGTTATGAGGTTGGATTAAATTTACTAGTTCAATCTCTTTCTGATTGATTAGAAACTGTGGTTTTCCACTTACTCGTTTCTTCTTACTTAGAGCAAGAAGAGAGTTTCATAATACGATATCACATCGCTAGAATAAGAAGTAATCTTTATCATGTCCTAACTTTGATTATATACATGTCTAGATAGAGTAACCCTAACCAATGATGTGTGACTTGTGTGTGTGGGAGTACGAGCGTGAAGTTATTGTCAACAAATTGTCACTGTGTGCGTGTTTAGTGATGCCTGATCTAAATTATTTACTTACCTTCTTGTATTACGTCATAAGGAGATGAAGGGTAAACAAAATAATTATTTAAAAGAAAATGAATTTATTACAAAACATATTAATCAACAAAAAAAACAATGCAAATTATAATCTGTTTTTAAATAGAGGTGTAAGTGATTGAAGCTGTTAGAAACGAAAAATGATCGTTCTAATTCAAATTACAAAGGTACCAATGTGAATTAGTGAAAATAAGTGATTAATTTCAAGTGATCAGCTGTATTTTTAAATAAAATAATAATAATTATAGGACTATTATTATTATTCTTTAAAGTACCTATTTTAACTATTGATGTTAAATGATACAGACGTTTCATCTAACATGATTAATTTATCTCAAAAATACTTTGAGTCAAAATCACCAATATCATTAGGTATCATTTTCTTCAGCGATAGACTTTTTTAATAATTTAAAACGGGAATAGCGTCATGGTTTATGATTACCCATAGCTTTTGTAAAATTACCCCGTAATACGCTGACAACACCGGCTAATCTGTCATAGCTTCAAATTTTTAAATAAAGTATCGAATTTTCTCAGAAAATAGTGTAAATTAAAACAACTTACGGATGAAAAGTAATCTCAGTATTTTTATAAGGTTTTCTAGCATACCTTCGACACAATTTAATAGCACAAACCGGCATGATTAATTGTTTTTCGCCAGCACGTCGCCGCTTAGATATTCAAATGACAATGACGCCTGTCACATGCGAGTCGACGAAATATAGTCGACTTTATTAGCGCCGTTCTGTACGGCCGAATATGTCATCTAGACAAGTATATAATCAAAGTGTCCTAAGCAAAAAGAGACGAAGCAAAGGATGTTTCGTCTCAGACAGAGTGCTGGTTTTTTATTTCAGTTACCAAATTCAATTTAATATTCTTATGTTATCATCAGCAATATGTGGCCTCTGTAATTTTTTTACTGTGTATAAAATTAGATAAGAAGTCAGTTAGTATAGTACTTTTCTGTTTTGTTTAATGTTTTACCATAGCAGGCTTGCAGTATTGTAGGGTAATAGGTGTTTGGTGATCGGCCGTGCTAATCTTCTCTATGTAGGTGTAACCCCAAGCATTATATTATAGCCTACCTACAGTAAATCTCCTGAAAGCAATGAACAAAAGCGGTGGCTCTTCGAGGCTACGAGTTGGGAAACCTCTGCAAGGAATAATATAATTAGGTTTGGTACAGACCACTGCCCAGCCAAGCCGTAATTCTGACCGAAAATGCACAAGTCTCAAAACTCTGCGAAAGGAACCTCTATTAAAAAGCCTCAAATGGCCCAGTGGTAGCGGCATGGCCCGTTTCGATTACGGAGTCGGAGAAGGTGGGAAGATGACTCTTCTCCCACAGCATAGGGTCGCCAAAAATAGTGGCCAGAAGCTGCAGGCGATTGTTTCTTTAATCGGTTCTGTAAAAAAAGTATCCATAGAAAACTATCCTGTTTTTAGGTAATTACTACAAGTGTCCACGTGGCTCTGAACCGGATGTGGATGCTTACCGAATTCAAGCAAGCATGCACGAACGCAAGTGTACCTATGGCAAACAGTCAATTGCTGTATCGTTGGATCCATGCATAGAAGCTGAAGTTGCACCAATAGAGTATTCTTTCCACGAGGGATGGATGTTCTGCCTTGGAAATGGTGAAAGGGAAAATAATTACTTTCAGAATGGAACTCTGGATTGTGGGAACAAAACTAAAGTACATTTTTATTCGTATAGTTTTATAATATGATTCGTATAGATCTTAAAGGGCTTGTGCTAGTTTTGGCCATTATCCGATGGCGATAATCACGGCGAAAGCCAAGCTTTGCAACAACAACTAAAACATTATGACGGACGATATTATGTTTGACACGTGACTTACCGACGTGTGCAAGCAGACTCAATTCAGTGAAAGGCCGCATATGCTGAGATGCGCACCTGTTTGCTGCCTACGTTCTATTCTATTCTGTGGTTTCCCTCACTGCTATTCTTGTTACTTTCACTTCACGGTTTAAATTATTTCCTGAATTATCGCTTTCTGTCGACCCCGGACTGTGCCTCTTGTACAGGCACATACATATACACCAATATTTTTTCATCATTCATAGAATTGGTTCCAGATACCTATATTTCAAGACCTGCTTGGATTCAGTGAAACTGACATACACACATTATTTTATTCTAGTATTTTATCCTATTAAATCTATCCACTTTCAATTTAGCATCAAATTGTACTAACTCCGTTTAACTTCCTTAAGCATGTATTATCTATACAACTATTCCATAATACTTGTTTTGTCAAGTTCTATGCACGAATTAAGTAGATTAACCAAGGCCCATTGTTTAAAGTTAATTCATTCGCCGAGACTCTCCTACACTCGAGAAATCAGGACAAAACGGTCTCAGATTACGCTTATTAAGGGGATTACCTCGCTCAAATCCTAAAAACACCATATGTTTAAAAAAGATTGTAGATGAATCCTTTTGTGCGTTTTCCATATAAAAAATATGTAGTGTACTTAAGGTCATCACAAATACATTGTATTGTTTAAAATTTTCATAATCTTTCCCAAATTTTGTTAAAAAATATTAGTAAACAGGTCCTTTTTCAACCTAAACTGTAATTTTTCTCAGCAATAGCTAAATAGTTCGACATGAATTTTAAACCAAAGAATATGTAATGACGTATTTCACAATTTGTATTGTTTTTTTTATTCCAACATCTTTTAATATTTTAAATAATAACTAAAAACCCGAAACTTCACCAGTACCCCGCTGGAGCACCCCCGCAAAGCCTGTGACGCATAGTCCAAAAGCGATACATCAATGTCTCAATGACTCTTGTGGCGGGTGTAAATTAAATCTAAAAGTTCTCGTGTTGTATGATTTTTGAATGAAATCATATTGCAAATTGTACAAATATAAATATAGCGCAAAATAAGAATAGATATTTGATTTGATTGTAAATATATGTAAAGTAGTTTCTAATTTCGTTTTGTTTTAGGAACCTGTCATAGAATAAGCTTGATTTATAGTACGAGATCCCGCTGCGGGATTGGTGTGCTCATCGACTTTTTGTTTAAAACCAAATTTTTATGTTTATTTATAATTAAGAGAATATATATTTACTAGGGTGCCTATCAAAATTTGGCCGCCATTATTTTTAATTAAATTATTTTTAATTGATTTTTGGTAAAAAATTTCGTTTATTTATTTTTTAAATAAAAAAACGTCTACATCACGGTAATTAATATGAAGATTCTAAAAAATCACGGTTGCCGTTGCGCACCTGGCCGCACCTCTTTGCAGCCAGGTGTAAACAGGTATGATTTCGATAAATTTATACGTTTATAACCTATTTTCATTAATTATATGTCAAATTGAAGCTAATTTTTTTCTATTAATTATCATATAAAGTTGCTTAATTAAATCTGGCCGCAAATAAGGGTTACTGGCTGTTAAAGATAATAAATATTTAAGGTAGAGTGAAAGAGAGTTAGCGCGTAACATCATTTGTCAGACGAGGACAGCGATTGCCGGCTGTGCGACGCTTTTAAGCCATTGCGCATGCGTCGAATGTTAGTGTTCTCAACTGAACAAATGCAGCATTTTTATTCTATTCTAACATAAAAACCACGCTGTTTTGGAGTTCGTAATAAACAACGTTTTATATTTACATTGTTATTTTATTTGTGCATCTAAAAATTATTTTATTAATTAACGTAAAATAAAATTGATAAAGATGAAGTCGTGTTTTTTGTGTAACGAAAAAAGCAATGTACTCGACTTTAATAATGTATCATTCCAAAAGTGCTCGCTAATGTTATTGTTTCGTCGTAAAAAAAAATATAAATATCATGACCTTTTATTTACAATTGACTCTACTAATGATTTTGGATATCATTCAGAGTGTCTAAAAAAATTTTTTTAATTGACTTAAATGTTTAATTAATATGTAACAGACAATTAAATACTTGAATAAAATCTAATAAAATTTTTAAATAATACTTTCACAATAAAATTTTCTTTTACTTAAGTCACCTTGGTTTAATTTTTTTAAATATTTGAATTAATATTAAATATCGACGTTCTAATTAGCAAATTATCTAACTCCATTTTAGAGAATCTTTTATTTGTACGAAAAAAACAATTACTTCAAAATTTATTATCATTTTAAAAAACCATTTAATGTCATTAATATCTAATAGAGATATAATATTTAAGTTTGAATCATTCAAATAATTTGTAATTCGATTATTGCTTCATCAAAATGTTAAAAAAATCACCCTCTAAAAAATAAGGAGTTAGACAAATTGCTAACTAGACCGTCGATATATCAAATCAATATTAAATTTTTGTTGCAATTTTTAAATTTGTCATTTTGAAAAAAATTACATATTTTTTGGATTATTTATTATAAGTCGTCTCTATTACTCCCCGGTGGTTGAGAACACTAACATTCGACGCATGCGCAATGGCTTAAAAGCGTCGCACAGCCGGCAATCGCTGTCCTCGTCTGACAAATGATGTTACGCGCTAACTCTCTTTCACTCTACCTTAGATATTTATTATCTTTAACAGCCAGTAACCCTTATTTGCGGCCAGATTTAATTAAGCAACTTTATATGATAATTAATAGAAAAAAATTAGCTTCAATTTGACATATAATTAATGAAAATAGGTTATAAACGTATAAATTTATCGAAATCATACCTGTTGCGGCTTGGGAACAGTCCTTATTAATTTCCTATCCAAATATCAATACCTAAATCCCCACTTCCCTTATCCTTATGCACATGAAGCGAATTCCAATCAGCGCCATCTAGTGCGCTGACACTCAATAACAACCCCTCTAATGGCCGCGTTGCGCGCTCACGTTGTCGCTCGTGAAAAATATTAAAATCATTGGAAATAGACTGATCTCGTTAGTGAAAAACCGTGCACATTTGGTGTGGAGTGTGATCCCCTGTCTGTGCTGTGTGGGACTCTTGTCTGGACCTGCCAAACTAGCTCTGATGAACCGGGTTCGTGGAAGTGCTTCCAACTGGTGAGTTCTCCCAACCTTTTCCCGTTTCTGAAGCTGTTCGTTTGTTCCTGCTTGATATCACTGGGTTTAGACATACGCTAGATGGTGCCCTAGGTTACCTTCCGCTGTGAACCAACCAGCACTTATGCACCAACATATATTAAAGTGGTCCAATCGAGCCGCGATTGTTGCGATTGGTTAAAATAAGTTACTAAATACAGTCCGCTTACTAGTTTTTGTCTATTATTAATAATTATCATCATAAATAGTGGAACAAAATTAGTTAATCATACTTATTTCATTGCATTTCAAAGTAACTCATTTATTTTAAATGTAGTTCGACTAAATTCTAAAGTTGTTGATTGGTTCATATTGCTCAGACAGTGTTACCTATCTTATTTGTTCGGATTATACTTCGGATGGAATGTGCATTGAGCGTTTGAACTTAGTTAATTTTATAATTTGGTTACTTGGGGGTAGAAATTAAAACTTAATTTCTGTTAAGAATCTTATTAAATTTATAAAAATATCTGAAAGTTATTCAACTAAATTGAAATTAGGTAAATACTTACGTTGGCTAGATATTGTATTAGTTTTGATTTAAAGAACAAAACTTGTCCTTATCTGACATTGTCCCGCTACCTACCTGTTTGTGAACAGCTACTTATTAAAATTATTAGTTCACGATTGGTAAGAGATACTAACTTAAAGTTTATCTTATTTTATTGCTGACAATGTCTGTTAAAGAGGAGAATGCAATTAAACTTTATACGTCACAACGCGAATATGTTTTTCGCTCGTTACAGATTATGCTAGATTTATCAAATTTATTACGCGAGAAACGAGATGCGTCTAAAGTTAAAGAGTTTCGTGCTAGATATTCGAAATTAGAGAGTGTACGCGAAGAATATATTCTATTAACTGAGAAAATAAACAGTTTAAAATTAACTTTAAAACCTACGGAGTCCGTCAATATGCAAGCGATGACCGCGTTCGATGACATGTACTACGAAGTACTGAGTACCGCGGCCGAGTTTATCGCGTCCGAATCGACGCCGCCTGAGTCGCCGGCCGACAGAGCGCCCGACTCGGTACCTACTTCCGACACGAGCCGCGAGACACATGCTAGGTTGCCGCGAATTGACCTCCCGAAGTTTGGCAAACCTTTTATGATACATTTGTAAGTTTAATTCATAATAATTCATCGATTGTTCCGATTACTAAATTTCATTATTTAATTTCTTGTTTATCGGGATCCGCCCTTGGGACCGCTAAACAGGTCAAGCTTACATCGGACAATTATGAAATAGTTTTTAACGAATTAGTGAAGCGTTATCACAATAAAAGAATTTTAGCAGTGACGTATTTAGATCAAATAAATAAATATCCTTGTTTAAAAAACCCTAATTTCAGTGAACTACAGTCGTATACTAATGTACTTTGTGAGTCGGTCAATGCCCTCAAGGCCTTAAAGCTAGATGATCTTAGTGATTTTATTTTTTTTAACTCCGCGTTTCGTGCGCTTGATAACAATACGCGACAGCGCTTCGAGTGTCAAAATAGATCGGAGATTCCTACTTTTCACGAGCTTATGGAGTTTCTTCAAGGCTATGTTAGAGTTTTAGAAACTACTTACCATACGACAAGCGTGATTGAGCCTGCTAGTATCACTACGCGGTCCGCGCCACCTTATGGAGGAAACGGGAAACAGATCAAAAATGTTTCACCGCGGGTGCAGAAACGATCCGCGCTCACTACTCAATCTGGGCATGCTAGAAGCTTGATATCATTAGAATGTTATCACTGTGGTGCAGCGCACAGTATCTACAAGTGCCCCACATTTCAATCGTTAGGTTCACAAGCTAGGTTGAACCTTATACAACAAAAGAACTTATGTGTTAATTGTTTGCGTAAGCATCCTGTCGATAAGTGTGTATCTAAGATGAGTTGTTTTATCTGTGGTCGTAATCATCACACGTTAGTCCACGTTGACAACCCGCCTTCATTAGCGACCGCGGCAGCCACCGGTCCGAGCACACACGCCAATTGTAGTGCGTTCCAGGGACGGGCTCGCGACTCGTGCGTGGTACTGCTCGGTACGTGCATGGTGCGCGTGCTAGACGCTTTTGGCACGTTGCAACCGATTCGAGCGCTCATCGATAGTGGCGCTCAGGACTGCTTCCTGACTGTGAAGTGTGCAAGGAAGCTAGGTTTTCAGTTGAGTCGTTGTAATATTAATGTAGCTGGACTAGGACAACATGCTGTGTGTCAAGTGCGCGGTATGACTCAATGCTCCATTCGCCCGTCTGATTCTAGTGATCCGCAGTTTCATATCTCTACTATTGTTATCGACAGCATCACATCGGCAATGCCGACCTCGGTTATTCCCGAAGCGGTTCGTAATAAATATAAACATTTAATTTTAGCTGATCGTGACTTCGACAAACCTGCTGATGTCGACCTGTTGCTCGGCGCTGAGTGGTTCCATCACATCTATGACGGACAGGTTTTGAAGCCGGAACCAGGCTATCCTGCTGCTTTGCATAGTGTGTTTGGATGGGTCCTCTCTGGTCCAACAAGTGTTGCCAGTCCACCGACCTCGGGTGTCACTTCTTTGATAGCTTCCACTTGTAAACTTGATGAGATGGTCAAGCGATTCTGGGAAGTGGAGGAACCTCCCCATAAACCTATTTCCGTTCCAGAAGATGATGAAGTTGAACGCCTGTATTCCAGTCTTACTTATAGAGAATACGACGGCCGTTATGTAGTACCTATTTTATTAAAAACTCCTGACTCTAATGTAGGAGATTCTTATTTTAGTTCATTGTCGCAGTTTATTAACCTTGAGAAACGTCTTAGTCGGCAAGACCTACTGAACTCGGACTATTGTGAATTTATGCGGGAATATGAACAATTGGGTCATATGCAAGCAACAGCGACCAGCATCCCCAGCGGTCGCTACTTTATACCGCACCATTGCGTGATTCGTCCGGAGAGTTCAACGACGAAACTTCGCGTTGTCTTTAATGCTAGTCATAAGACGACTAATGGCTTATCTTTAAATGACATTGTTTACACTGGACCTAAACTGCAATCGGATATTGTGGACATCATTACTGGTTTTCGAGTTCATAATGTCGTGTTCACTTGTGACATCTCTAAAATGTATAGGCAAATCTTGATTAGGCCTGAGGATCGAGTGTGGCAACACGTACTTTGGCGTGATTCACCGTCCTCACCTGTTCAAGAGTTTGAATTACGTACCTTAACGTATGGTGTTAAGAGCTCACCTTACCTTGCCATTCGCACTCTGCATCAACTGGCTGCAGACCATGGCGATCAATATCCTCACGCTGCTGATGCTCTCCGGAATCATACGTACATGGATGACGTCACTACCGGCGCGTTTTCTATCGAGGCAGCTTGTCAAATCAAGGACGAGCTGATCAACCTCCTTAGTTGTGCTAAATTGGAGTTACGGAATTGGAGCAGCAATAGTCCTACGTTCTTGAATGGACTACCAGTGGAACATTGTCAAATTCCAAAGTCATTTAGCGATGATGGGTCGATGACCCTAAAGGTTTTAGGAGTCCAGTGGGACCCAACTGGTAATTATTTTACATACTCCGTCACACCTGTGGATGTTGTATTTACCAAGCGTTCTATCTTATCGAACGTCGCTCGAATTTATGATCGTTTGGGTTGGCTTGCACCTTATATTTTACAAGCAAAATTGCTCCTTCAAAGCCTATGGCGTCTTCACTTATCTTGGGATGATCTTATTTCCGAAGAACTGTCTTCTGAATGGGCTAAGTTTGTTTCTGGATTATCTAATTTAAAGTTTGTTAAAATCCCTCGCAAAATTGTTAGTCATTTGGAAGCCAATCATCAACTTGTAGGGTTTTGCGATGGTTCATCTAAAGGTTACGGATGTTGTATTTATGTTCGGTTAGTTTTTGGTAATCGTGTTGAAGTCTTCTTACTTATTGCTAAGTCTAAAGTAGCCCCGATTAAACCTCTTACGGTTAATCGATTAGAGTTGTGCGGCGCCACCTTGTTATCGCGTACTCTTCAGCACATTCAATCCTTGCTTTGTTCTAAAATTAAATTATCTCAATTTTTTGCATTTACGGACAGCTCAACTGTGTTAGCTTGGCTCCACACAGAACCTCATAGATTAAAACCTTTTGTCGCACATCGGGTGGTTCAGATTACTGATACTTTTGAACCCTCCATCTGGCGTCATGTGTCTACTCATGACAACCCTGCTGACTACTCCAGCAGAGGCCTCTCTTGCGAAGAGCTAGTGAAATGCAATAAATGGTGGTCGGGACCAGAGTGGCTGCTCAGAGGTCTCAATTCCTGGCCAGCTTCATTTCGTTCTGAACATCTGGGGGAAGTGCCTGAAATGAAATCTTGTTCTCATGTAGTCCAAACCCAAGAGCCTATTGATGACGTCTTGCCAGAGCTATTAGAACGTTCTTCTTCGCTCACTCATTTACAGTGAATCGTAGCTTGGATCTTTCGCTTCATTTCAAACTTACGGCAAAAGCCTAGCGAACGCCATCATCGTGCTCTCACTTCTGATGAGTTAGAGCAGTCGTTACTTGCACTTATAAAATCTGTTCAACAGTCCCATTTTAGTGATGAAATTTCTAAACTTATTTCTAAAATATGTCTACCAAAACATTTGCAAAAATTGTCTCCTTTTCTTGACTGCTCGGGTCTAGTCCGAGTGGGGGGACGTCTTCAAAACTTCAACTTGCCTGACCAGTCTATACATCCATACCTAATCCCAAAAAATTCTGTTTTGGCTTCTCTCATAATTACTTATTATCATAAATTTTATTTGCATTGTGGACCTCGCACTTTGCAGTCGCTAATTCAAAGAAAATTCTGGATTCTTGGAATAAGAAATCTAATTCGCTCACACTTATCTAAATGTGTAACATGTTTTAAAGTCAAACCGATCCCTTATCAACCTGTGATGGGAAGTTTGCCACCTTGCCGATCCCAAAAGGGTTTTTGCTTTCAAAATGTAGGTATTGACTTTGGTGGACCTTTTTTGGTTAAAGAGAGTCGGAGACGTAATGCTCGTGTCAATAAAGCTTACGTGTGTTTGATTGTCTGCCTCTCTGTCAAGGCAGTTCATCTCGAGCTAGTTTCGGAACTGTCTACAGAAGCGTTTCTAGCGGCGCTAGATAGATTTGTGTCGAGACGAGGAATATGTCGCAGTATTGTGACGGATTGCGGCACAAACTTTGTGGGGGCTAAACGCTATCTCGAAGATATGTACAAAGTCATGCTAGATAATAAAGAGGAGGTATCATCTCAATTAGGGTCTCGTGGAATTTCTTGGAAATTGAATCCTCCTTCCGCGCCCCACTTTGGCGGCATTTTCGAGAGTGGTATTAAGTCCACCAAATACCATCTCAAAAGAGTCATTGGTTCTCAAGTTTTAACTTTCGAAGAACTAGCCACGGTTTTAACAAAAGTCGAGGCCATGCTCAATTCTAGACCATTGTGTCAATTATCTTCTGATCCTAGTGAAGTAGATGTACTCACTGCTGGACACTTTATTGTTGGACGCCCTTTGGTTACTCTTCCGGAACCGCGTTCAGGAGAAATACATCCTCGAACTCGTTGGCAACTTCTTCAGAAACTTACGCAAAGTTTCTGGCGTGTTTGGCAGAACGACTATCTGCATACCCTGCAACAAAGGGTCAAATGGTTTAAGGATGACCATCGTCGTCCTGCGATTGGACAACTTGTTTCAATCCAGGAACCTAACTTACCTCCAAATGAGTGGCGATTAGGACGTATCGTTGACGTTCATCCCGGAATTGATAATGTTATTCGTGTTGTGACGGTAAAAACCCAAAAGGGTTTACTTAAACGACCAGTGGTCAAGATTTGTCCTTTACCGATAGCTAATTAACTTCCATTTTAATTTTAATTAGTAGTAAGCCTAGTTTTTTAGTTATTTACGGTTATTATGTTTTAAGTTAAGCAAACTTGTCTTAATTTACCTAGTTCTCGTTTGGATGCACATTCCAAACACTACTATTTTTTTTTGGTTTTCTTTTATATTTTTATCTTATTACTGTCTGAGCAACGGAGTTCCTAGAGGTTGTCGGACAGTGTTGTCTTATGAAATCCTTGGGTGATTTCAAGTGGGGGGAGATGTTGCGGCTTGGGAACAGTCCTTATTAATTTCCTATCCAAATATCAATACCTAAATCCCCACTTCCCTTATCCTTATGCACATGAAGCGAATTCCAATCAGCGCCATCTAGTGCGCTGACACTCAATAACAACCCCTCTAATGGCCGCGTTGCGCGCTCACGTTGTCGCTCGTGAAAAATATTAAAATCATTGGAAATAGACTGATCTCGTTAGTGAAAAACCGTGCACATTTGGTGTGGAGTGTGATCCCCTGTCTGTGCTGTGTGGGACTCTTGTCTGGACCTGCCAAACTAGCTCTGATGAACCGGGTTCGTGGAAGTGCTTCCAACTGGTGAGTTCTCCCAACCTTTTCCCGTTTCTGAAGCTGTTCGTTTGTTCCTGCTTGATATCACTGGGTTTAGACATACGCTAGATGGTGCCCTAGGTTACCTTCCGCTGTGAACCAACCAGCACTTATGCACCAACAATACCTGTTTACACCTGGCTGCAAAGAGGTGCGGCCAGGTGCGCAACGGCAACCGTGATTTTTTAGAATCTTCATATTAATTACCGTGATGTAGACGTTTTTTTATTTAAAAAATAAATAAACGAAATTTTTTACCAAAAATCAATTAAAAATAATTTAATTAAAAATAATGGCGGCCAAATTTTGATAGGCACCCTAGTAAATATATATTCTCTTAATTATAAATAAACATAAAAATTTGGTTTTAAACAAAAAGTCGATGAGCACACCAATCCCGCAGCGGGATCTTAGACTATTAGATTATGCCTAAATATAAGGATAAATGTAAGGTGAAGTGAGGCCGGGGCAATCTGTTCAACTAAACTAGGTACTCACATTTTATTCAATGATATTCATTGAGTAAAATGTGAAAAGGCAGTTTATTTCAACTTGATCTCGGTTCCCACCATTGGACAAATCCAACCTTAGCTATCTTGAGAATTTCGTTTGAGGGAGTATTGAGACCTAAATGACTGATGATGTCACCTACCTGATGGTAGACTCCAAAGGTGGGTATAGGATCTCAGTGATGGTACTACGTAGAACCATCGTGTTTGGACTCATTTGAAAAGGATCATGGAGACCTTGGTGCCTCTTGATGTCACCTATCTGATGGTGGACTCCGAAGATGGGTATATTATCTCAGTGTCAACACTACGTAGAACCATCGTGTTTGGACTCATTTGAAAAGTCTCGTGGAGACCTTGGTGACTGATGATGTCACCTACCTGATGGTGGACTTCGAAGGTGGGTATGTTCTCTCAGTGTCAACACTACGTAGAACCATCGTGTTTGGTCTCATTTGAAAGGTCTCATGGAGACCTTCGTGTCTCTTGATGTCACCTACCTGATGGTGGACTCCGAAGGTGGGTATATTATCTCAGTGTCAATACTACGTAGAACCATCGTGTTTGGACTCATTGGAAAAGTCTCATGGAGACCTTGGTGACTGATGATGTCACCTACCTGATGGTTGACTCCGAAGGTGGGTATAGGATCTCAGTAATGGCACTACGTAGAACCATCGTGTTTGGTCTCATTTGAAAGGTCTCATGGAGACCTTGGTGACTGATGACGTCGCCTACCTGATGGTGGACTCCGAAGGTGGGTATAGGATCTCAGTGATGGCACTACGTAGAACCTTCGTATTTGGACTCATTTGAAAGGGCTAATTTTGAGAAACTTCATTTTGAGAAAAAATACCTAGTTACAGAAAAACTAAAGTATCTCACTTTTGTTTTTCTGTGGTGTGTTGCTTATTTCCATGTAATAGTAAAAATATTACCTTAGCATACTAAAGTTAGTATTTTAAAGTAATTAAGAAACCCGAATTACGAAATCACGAACTTCAGGCGTCAACAGAAACATAAGATCTGTCTAGTATGATAGTTGATGAGGGGGCAGAGCAAATTATGCCAGTATGTAATTTATTCTGTTTGCTTCCACTGCGGTATTTTTAGACATATTATTTTTTAGAAATACCATAAATTATTACGATTTTTTTATCAATCACGATAAAACAAAAAAATATTAAACATTGTTTTTTGGTTGGTACTGCAATCAAAAAATAATGTTTAGAAATTTTAAGAAAAAATCAAAATTGATTTTTTGTTAAGCAATTACTACGATAACTTTTTCTTATAAATTTAAATCGGAAAAAGTTAACAACCAGGACAGGACTTGAACCCGCGACAGTCTAGGTAGCTCAGTTGGCAGAGTATTCCTCTTTAGATTTTAGTACTCAAAAACTTTTTGAGGACATCAAGCTGTACACTTTCATGTCGTTGGTAACCATACAGAATGTCAAAGCTATTTTTGTAGCAGTCTACAAAATATTGAGATTTTACCGCAAGTATTTTTTACAAGATCCTTATGTTAGAAAATATGTTTTTTTGATAAGCACTTACCTGGTTATCATCAGACCTTCAGAATGTGTTATGTAGTAGCACCCGTGCACAATTAAGTAAAACAATTTCCGTTACTGAGAACCGATAAACACTTACCTGGTCATCATAAGACCTTCAGAATGTACCATGTACTAGCACCCGTTCTCAATTAGATAAATTTTAAAAGCTAGGTCATCCTAACTATTTCCGTTACTGCGAACCGATAAGCACTTACCTGGTAATCATCAGACCTCCAGAAGGTGTAATGTAGTAGCTCCCGTGCTCAATTAGAGAGAGTACAAGACTACAAAAACTAGAGGAACAAAATGTTAATTAATTATCTCAGAGAGCGAATGAAATAGGCAAAAACGATAACAACTTTGCGACACATCTGTGTTCTTGCTTAATCTGCAGTTCTTATGTTTGTAGTATGGTCGTTTGTCGGTAGGCGGCGCCAAAGTAACAAATACTATTACAGAGATCAAATCTTCAAGATCATTGAGCAAGGTAATACCCTTAATTGTGTTGATTCAGTCATTTATTTAGTTAGACAACGTTTCAAGATGAACCAGTTCAGTATCTTAGACGGACACAAAAGTATGAAAGAAGGAAGATCCCGAGAACCCCTGCAGACTTTAAAGGGGAGAACCGAGTTAAATTTTATTCTAAACTATAAAATATATCTTATTTCTTGCTTTAGAAGTATATTGTAGGTACATTTTAAAAACATTAAAAATATAATTAGGGTTTCATCACAATAAAATTAATTACTTACTTATAATAATTTTATGGAAAAATCAAAAAAAAAAATTCAATTCGTGGTTAGCCAATAAATAAAGTTCAAGAAACAGAAATGTTCATAGGATTTTGTTATCCCTCACAATGTTTTAGTGTTTGATCTTTTTTGTGGAACTACATAAGTATACAAACTAGCACATGGTCTTTCTGAAACTGGATCCACCTGTATATTTTATTGGGACCATGACATGTCTCATTTGTTACTTTGAATTTTTTAGTTAAGTGTAGAAAAATTCCTGGAAGAATGTGCTATTGATAATAATGTAGTCATTACATTTGACTATTTTGGTGACGAACCGCGAAAGGATATGATGCACAACGCTACTCTATGTACTACTTGGGATCCTTGCCGGTTATCCTATCTCTATCGGCTTGAGGTAAAATAACAAAAAACATCGATATTTAATTGGGGCAAAGCACTTAAGGACTTATTAATTGTAAAATATTCTTTAACTCAACAAGCCACCACCACAAGAACTGACGCCGGCGTTCCCAACGACTCCTGAAAACCCATGCGAAAGTACCGTTTGTCCAGACTGTTTGGAGGAAGATGCGGACAAGACAGACACTCAAGGCGGAGGTTACGCACTTTCAGGTACGTGGTAGGCATATGCAAAATAAACCGTGTATTAATTTGATGAAAGGGAAAATATTTTTTGAGCATTATCCGCTACCATAGATTACTGAATAGTTACTGTCATACGATAACTTCCTTTCAATTTTTCGTTTTGTTTTAAATAAGTCCAGTGAGGTCATCAGTTTTTTAAACTAATAAGTATGTACGCTTAACCCTCTACCGCATGAATTTTGAAGGAAGTGATTGAAAAAATGTTTGATGGTTGTTTAGGCTTTATTTAAGGATACAATTTGGTATAAAACGAAATTAAAAAAAAAACAATAATAGGAACTGAAAAAAAAAATTAAGTCATATATATGGGTTCGTATGCATCCAAACAAATTTTAATCGAAATTACTACAGACATATATGGCTTCGTATGAATTAAAAAAATATTAGAACTTTTGGTTTTTAGTAATAAAATAATGAATCACAATAATTTTACTCATGAAATGCCGATAAACAGTTTTTTTTGTCGTTGTAACACAAGAAAACCATACATTTCCTACACTTTGTGTATGTTTGAAATGAGGAGATACGCAGACGTACGAAAGTTACCGACATAGCCGAACGGGCCAGCGAATTGAAGTGGCAATGGGCGTCCTATGGCTGAAATGATGATGATGATGATGATGATAGAGCCATAAAAGTGAGCAGGATACATTACACTGCAACCAAGGAAACATAATGCCATGCCTATCACAAAAGCGCATACGAAACCATATTTGGTTCCGCCGAAAAATGGTTAGGCTATGTTAGAATGCATGCGAAATGATATGGTTTCGTAGAAAAAGCCCCCCAATAAGATACAAATACGTAAAAAAGTAATAAAAAAATAAAGGATACATAAAATAGAACAATAACAGAGCTATATTTTAATTTTTAATCAAGCGAAACTTACCTATTACTTGTAGAAAAACTTTTTTGAAAAAGGAATTTACAGCCACTGTGTTAAACTGCACACCCGCGTTTAAAAAAGTAATTTTATAACCAAATTGACGTTAGACCATAGAAAACAAAAAATGTTTTCGTATTGCCAACTTACTAATGATAATGTAAACAATGAGTTTAGGTATCGCTCATGTTTTACTACGTAAAAATAAATTACTGAACCGGGTGACCCACGTATGGGTTTGTATGCGGTAGAGGGTTAACTTGTATAGACAAAACCACAACATACGTAACCAATTTGATTTAAAAGAAAATAGCTAAGGAGCTTTAGTTGTTCAGCTTTTAAGAGACTTTATGTCATGTATAAAAGATAAAAGTATAGTACCAATTTACCTGGTGAGATAACGGCCAGGAGCCTTCCAAATCAGCTGCATCAAGCGGTTTGCAGTAATTGCTTAAATTGATTTACATATTAGATGAATGCTTTAAGAAACTTTTTTAAAATACTTTATTTGCATTACAGATGATATATACGAGTCAGCCTTGCACAATAATGCTTGAGATTTCAAACGGAAGCCTATGTAAAATAATATTATTACAAAGAGTCAAGTTTGCGTATGTTATTTCAATTTGCCAGACCATATTCACGAGATTCAACCCCTTGTTGTCTCCTATTGACTAAACTTTCTAAAACAGACAGTAAAAATAGCGGTTTAGTTTAATAACATATCAAACATTTATGGTAGGATTTTTTTTCTAAAACCGACTTAGTCCATTCCAATCAATCACGGTGCGATTTAATCCATATGGCGATAAAAGCTTTTTTCTAAGGAGATTACACTTTAAAATTTTATTGCTATTCAAAACAAACCTGGGAAACAGAAGAAAATGTGTATACAATAAATTCAAGAAGGTCTAGAAAATGTATGCATAATCCAGAAACTTGGAGAAGAGCCTGCGGAAAAGCAGAAAGATGAAGTTAAACTGAGCCTACTTTTCTGTGCGTTGTAGGGTAGACGCAACAATTATTGGTACTTGTAATCACAAAAACTTTTTGTTTATGTGATATAACAACAAATTAACGACTTTCGGATTTTTTCCTTCACTTGTGCTGTCAGACCTTGCTTCTTACCAAATTTCATGATTGCAAGTAAATGGGAAGTACCCTATTGGTTTTAGACCCAAAACCTATAGGGTACTTCCGGTACTTCCGGTTGACCTAGAATTGTCAATTTTGGTTAAAATCAAGGTCTTATAGCACAAGAAAAGGGAAAATTCCGAAAAATAAAAAAGTTGAAAATTAAGGTAAATTTTGGTACTTACAAGTTCGAAAATCTAAATTTGCCCATATCTTTTTATCGTGTTGACTCAGGGCCTTGATTTTTATACACCTAATAGGGGCTATAGACCTCAGTATCTGGTATAAATTTCAACTTGCTAGGTTTATCCGTTCCTGAGAAAATCGGTGGTGACACACGGACAGACGGACAAGACAGTGATCTTATGAGGGTTCCTTTTTTTACCTTTTAAGGTACGGAACCTTAAAAAGAGACTGCTTTTTTTGACTTTTGTAATTTCTGAAGTGAAAACTCTCTATGGCACGTATGACAGTTTTTTTACATTTTTTTTTCCCGGGATGCACGAGACTAAGTGACATTGTAGATAGTATTTTACTAAGTTTTGCTTACACACGTTGGGGGCCCCTGTAGCCCGGGCGCCCCGTATCATTGGTACGGCTGATACGGCGGTAGCTACGCCCCTGGTCGTACTCCATATTCAAGTTATCAAGTACGCAATTTAATATAAATAGTGGTTTAGTTACAACTCTAGTACAAACCTGATAACTTCCGGTTGGTTCTAAAAAATCTGGTTTGCTTATATTCCTAATGTGGTCGAAATTTTCACTAGTTCAATTTATAGTTTGTAAGTCAGAGTCCGAGGGGCCCCCTGAGCTTGGGGGCCCCGAGGCACTGGCCCGTCTAGCCCTCCGATAGCTACGCCACTGTGAATTAATGAAAATTATTTAACTAGGTTATTGTTCATTTACGAGTATGTCAGGTGAAGCCATACATTAATATTGTAAACATAAATGAATTCGTTATATCGCAATGTAACGTAGTGGGTGGCCTCGTGGTTTGCACGTGGTTCCCCGAAGGTGAATTTAAGTCAGGAGAGGAATTAGACACGATTAATCACTTTCACAGTTTATAATAAAACTTGTAGTACAGTTATTTGAAAGAATTTAGATGTTGACAAGATTAGGCTCAGGGTGGGGTTTTATAAATGAAAGCCTACGCCGTAAAATAATGTCCTACATCCATCTTACAATAAAAGTCTACGGAATAAAATAGTTTCCATTCCGAGAACTATCCTACTTTTTCTTAAAACCATCATCAAAGCATAAAATGCCTGAATATGGTACATTTACCTCATGCCCAACCCTTAGGCCATGCACAGTATTGTACAGGCGTAAGTATAATAATAAACAGTCTCAAACGAGCATTGAGACTGTACCAAACCAATAATTGATTTTTTAATTCTTGTGTTTACGATTTTTCCAAAAATATGGTACAATTCCTAAGCTGACAACACTAAATGCAAATAAAAATAATGGCATTTACTTGTTTAGAGAACCTCTACGAGAAATTCTACGATTAGTGCTTGTTCTTGATAAAACACCTACCTGATGAAATGACTTTAAGTTTCACTTTCAAGTTTATAACCCACTTTTAGTTTTAAAAATAATAAGGGTTCTTGAGAGGCTTTGAATGTAGATCCGGTGCTGGCAGATGAAGAGTACTTAACTTCGGAGTAGTCTTGAGCAGGAAGAGGCTGAGTCTTTGCATGGCGGGTATATAAAGACCGCAGGAGCGTGGTGCGCGATAGTACTGGGGTAGTGCGCGGTGCAAGGTCTCGGTGGGAGGGCGTAGGATGACGCGTGACAGGACCTTCGGTAAGACATGGGCATTAAAGTAAATAATTCAAAAAAAGATATTTTACTCCTTTTAAGGACAAGCACCGAATCACAACAGTATAGGGCTTATTTTATACAAAGAATAATCACATCAAGGCCATATAAGCTTAATTATACGACATTGAACGTGAAAAGTTATATTAAATGGTTCTCCTGTAAAATTACAAAACGTGCAGTTAGGCCCTTCTCTTACCAAAGGTGCGATATTATAAAAAATATTTTTCAACCTAACGTAACAAAAAGCTTTTTTAAATATTTTGCAAATTATTGTGCATCGTATGAGACACGTTTTTAAAGTATTTAAAGGAACCTCATGGGTTCTCCAACGGAAAGAAGGTGATCGATGCAGCAAAGGGTAACCAGACAAGCTGTGAAACGATTTCCTGACGAAGCATTTAAGTGCCTGGAGAATTATTATTGCAGATCGTCAGTGGAAAGAAAATATTTAGTCTTCCTGTAAATGTTGGACCTATGTTACCGAGGAATTATAACATAATTTTATTGTTATGTTACAATGAATTAAAAACGGCTTATAAACTTCTGTCTAACGATTAGCAGTAGGTATTGATTTATTAATGGGAAATCCAAATTGTCCTATTTAAACTTCCTAATTTAACACAATCAAATTATAATTTTGTGTAGGTATTTTTTATTTAGTCTCTGAAATCAAAGAGACTAGAAGACCCTGTAGATATAAATCCAGTACATTTCGCCTACTGTCAAACCAGTACAGTGACGCAACGGTTAAGGTGCAAAGTTGCCTAAGTCGTCCAAGTCCGTGTCAACAAGTCATTTCATTAGCAGCAAATTCACCAATGTCCAGCGTATTTTTTGAAAGACAATTCACAATTCAAGCATTAGGAGCATCCCTCTGTCACGGGGGGCTTCACAAACTTTTAAACAACGCACACAAAGAACTCCCAGACTCGGGACAACTATTTGTGGATCACACAATTTTTTGTCCCGCGTAGGATTTAAACCCACAACACAGGCTACATCCGTGCAGGCTACTCTATACTATAGAGTCTATGATCTACATATTACTTGTGAATTTAAACTGAATGTGTGAATTTCATAGATATAGGAAATATAGGCACGTGACCCGAAGCCAAATGTTTCTCAAATATGACGGAACTCCGCCCACAAATAAATATAATGTTGTACTGACTTTATGCTAAGTGGAAAAGAGACAAATATATTTTTGTTAATAGGTTTTTATTTGCATGCATATCCTCTCTTCTTCTTTTATCTATGACTAAGATCGTCCATATCTTTATTATTTACTTATTATTAATTATTTATTACCTGTTATTGTAATAGGTAGGGGCTATATCCCGCACGAAACGGCAGTTGACAGCACTGTTGACAGTGACAGACCTGACAGCTTTATGTTTGACAGTAAAGCACACGATGAGGAGTGAAGATGGAGACACGACTTATTACACAAGAATGAATCAAATCAAATTATGTCAAACTTTAACTACTTATAAAAATGGTTGTTCTTCATAATTTCCTAAATATTATTGATAGTGTGACAGGGGCAGACTTCGAGTTACCATCGTTAAAACAAAATGCTTTACAGATACAATTTAGTTGTGATAACGTAAGTCTTGAAGTTCCATTCTGAATGTGAACCAGCTGGTTAAATATAGTTTTTAAACTACGAATTATTATTGGGTTTGCCATGAATGCCTTCTACTACTATACTTATTATTATATACTGCTGTTACGATAACATTATTACCATGTTTTTAATTGTTTTCTAACCTTATCCTACTAATATTATAAACGTGAAAGTTTGGGAGGATGTATGGATGTTTGTTGCTCTATTACGCAAAAACTACTGAACCGATTGCGATGAAATTTGGTATGTAGATAGCTGAAGACCTGGATTAACACATAGGCTACTTTTTACCCCGATATTCACTCGGCATGGGATCTTACCAGCTACTTTTATAATATAAACTAACAACCCGCCCCGTCTTCGCACGGGTAACAGATACATCTTCAACAGTCATCATCATATTTCAACCAATTTATAAAAAACCTTAATTAATTATATACCTAAACCTTCCCCATGAATCGCTCTATCTATTGGTGAAAACCGCATGAAAATCCGTTCAGTAGTTTTTGAACTTATTGCAAACAGACAGACGCGGTAGGGGTCTTTGTTTTACAATCTGTAGGTATTAAGTGTTTAGACTTAGTATATAAAACTATTTTTAACCCCCGATGCAAAAAGAGGGGTGTTATAAGTTTGATGTGTCTGTGTATCTGTGTGTCTATCTGTGGCATTGTAGCTCCCAAACGGATGAACCGATTTTAGTGTTTTTTTGTTTGAAAGGTGACTTGATCGAGAGTGTTCTTAGATGTAAGTCAAGAAAATCTGTTCAGCAGAAGATCATCAGCTCTTTTGTAATCATTGAAGGGATTTTCGAGTCGGGGCTATTTTAAATTTAACATAATCATAATATAAGTTTAGCACTATGCGAATATCAATATCAAACCTATAACTCTAGATCCATCATGAAAATGAAAATAAAAAAAATATGCTGCCATGCCATGCCATAATGTTTATTTTAGTAACTTATTGCACATTTATCAAAAATGCTGAGGAATCCTTATAAGTATGGAAAAACTGGTGTCAGGAGGCCCCGCTATTCCTCTTCCATAATTATATTACATACATTTTGTTTTATTTTTTTCTTTAATTTGTTACAACTAATAATATACCTATTAATAATATGGCTAACAAGTTTTTAATGCCTTGTTTAAGTCTGTAAGGTTAGGTGTGTGTCTGTATCATCCACATGAATTTCTTGCTTTGGACTGCAAATGACAAGTTAGATTTAATTTTATGCTTATTTTATTTACATTTTTTCAGAAAATAAAAGTTGACTTTAATGTAGCAAAACCTTCTTTACCATTTGCTGTCAGTGAAGTGTTTTATGCCAGTATTATACACTCCAAACGTCTGACTGCTATAGGAGACTGTAAGGCAGTTTATGAAGTTAAATTTGATGTAAAGGTATGTTATATTGTGATGCTATAGATAGAATTATCTACTTATTTATACATATTAATAATCTGAGACATCATTGCATTATTTAGGGTTCAGGGCAGTGGCGTAACTAAACCATCTGAGGCCCGTGGCTAATTCATCGGATGGGGCACAAGTTCACTCTTGCTGCCTCGTGTGCTTACGGCCTTTAGGTTGGGGCCGGAGGCCCCCTAGGGCCATGGGCCCGTTATATTTTGCCCGCTCTGCCACCCTATTATTACGCCACTGGTTCAGGGAGTACTAAACTCTATACATAATGGTAGTGTGTGTAGTATCATATACTTTCATATAAAAAAAGTTCTTTGAAGTATACAAACTACATACACTAAAGAAAATATTAGCTACACTTAGAACCTTTTCCTTTATGAAGTTCATTACTTATTTAGGTACCATTAGTTTTGTTCCTCTACACCACAATAAAGTAGATAATGGTCCCGATTCTATTGTATACTCGACTAAACTAAAACCTGACTTAATTTCTTCATATGTAATCAACCCTATCTTCTTCGCAACAAGCTCTATTTGGTACTGGCATCTATTTCTCAGCGCCACTAAATTTCATTAAAACCTGTCAACATATACTCAACTTTATTTCCATGCAGCGAGGGTTCCCATTTATTCAAATGCCGTATAAAAACTTGTTCAAAACGAACTAAGATGACGTTATTTTAACCGACACCTACGAAGGCGCTTACTAAAAACACAGAGCAAAAGAGATGGAATTCAACGGATAGCGGCTCTCGCTACGTGGTATTAAAGTTTATTTAAGCGTGTCAGACTTTAGTCGACAAATAAATTTCTTATTTCAATAGCGACATATGTCACCTACTTGTTTAAATTTGAAATAAGACTTTGTTTCAAAGTGTACAATGTTTACATTTTGTATGAAGAAAATTTAGTCAATTATAGTCAAGAGAGTAATACAATAGAATTGACACCAATATCTCTTGTAACATTCCTTTTTCATATGTATATATTTAAAAAACGAATTGTAAAATCCCCAAAAATAATAATTTTTGAGTTGCTTTTGCTACTTTACTGAGCTCAGTTACATTTATTTGCAGGAGAGCAATTTAGATTTCAAAGCAGGTGATACAATTGGTGTTATTCCACACAATAATGAGTCAGATGTGAATCTCATAATCAGCCACTTGGATTTGACCTCACAAGCCGACCTGTGTTATTCATTGTCAGTAGATAGCAGTGTAAAAGGAGGTAAGATACCTGCCCATGTTCCTAAGGAGTCTACTGTGAGGCATGTTTTGACACATTGTCTGGATCTAAGAAGTGTCATTAAAAAGGTATACTTTAATTTTCCATCTGACTTACTCTCACTCACCTCGCAATTAGTTGCTTATACTATACCATATATTATATAATACCATAAAGGCTGACCAGAAAAATAGAAAACCTGGCATAGGGTGCCCACATAGCTTTTTTTATTGCATCAACATATACAGGCTCATCTTTTTGTCGTTTTGGAAACAAAGCGAGGTAACTTGTAACAATTAGTACTGACAAAACATAAAACTAAATTAATTGTTCTGGTTATGAATGAATGGTGATTATGAATAGGTATTGTTTACCGCTTACCTTTGGGTTGGTTTTATGCTTATTTATCAATTTATATTGGAGTAAATACAACAAATGTCGTATCTACCCGCTTTTACCAACACATTAATTTTTATTTTCAGTTGTTCCTGCTAGCTCTATCCAAATATACAACAGATGAACGGGAGAGAAAGGCACTAGAATACCTTTGCAGCAAAGAGGGATCTTCTACATACACAACAGATGTTGTAAACAAAAACCTGTATATATTGGATCTATTCAGCATCTTCTCATCTTGTAAACCACCCATAGAAATTCTTCTAGCTAATCTTCCTAGATTATTACCCAGACCATATTCAATTGTGAACAGTGGCCTAAAAAATAACAAAACAGTGACTATATGTTTTTCTGTTATGACAATTAATAACAGAAAAGGACTTACCACTGGCTGGATAGAAAGTTTAATTTTAAATGAGGACTTAAAGCTGGATAACAGAATAAAAAAATTAAGTTTAACAGAAAAGACTAGTACAATAGGAAAAATACCAATTTATCTTAGAAAAAATATAAGTATGTTTTCATTGCCAGAAGATACTAAGGTGCCATTAATTTTAATTGGCTCTGGAACTGGAGTGGCACCTTTTTTAGGATTTTTAGAAGAACGAGAATATTTAAAGAAAAATAATCCAGATGTGAAGTTTGGTGAAGTCTGGTTGGTCTGTGGTTGTCGGAATCCGAAGTTAGATTTCATTTATGAAGATGAGTTGAATGGTTACCTATCTAGAGGAATTTTGAGTAAGCTTAGCACAGCATTTTCAAGAGTTGATAATAATGGTATTAAATATATTCAGGTTAGTGTAGTGTATGTTTGTAAAATTACAAAGATATATATATTAACCGTTTATAACGGCGTTGCGCAACTTGGTCCTGATGACACCAGATTGGTGATTCGTGCCTCAATGTAAGTCATCATTGGTATTAGATTATGGATTAGTCTCCGACCGAAACAGGATTTGTAGCCAAAACTGAAACTTCGGCCTCGGTCTCATTTTAGGCCGAAACCTATTTAGATATCTTACCATTTCTGAAACTATTTATTTATGTAATACATATATGTAAGCGGCGGTAGTGTAATGGATAAGGCTTTGGACTTCGCGTGGTTGCAGGCTCGAACCCCACACGCACTTAAACACCCACTTGTAAATACTTGGAATGATTAACTTAACATACTAAGATCATTTACTCACTACAAACTGGGTCATAAGTCATCGGGGCATCACTGTTACTGATGTAAAGCGTGGGTGCAAAGTCAAATAAGGTTGCGTTGTCGAAAGTAAAACCAAAAATGTATAAAGATAAATAATAAGTAAGATAACTGTCTGCCAGTGTCGATCTATAACCGCCCGTTTCCAAGTAGTTGAACCATATTGTGACCAAAACTAAAACCACCATAAACCACACGGTTTATCCGTGTGGTTTATGGTGGTTTTAGTTGGTTCGAGTCCGACAACCGCGTCATCGTGCAATCGGTGAAGTGGAATCCGTGGGAGTCTCTACACGCTAAAAAAAACAAACAAGACAAAAATGAAACCAAGCGTAAAACGGTCGAATCACGCCTGCCGGCGAAATAAACTCGCGACCACGAGGCACTCACTCGTATTTTTGGACGAAACCGAACATTCTGGGCGGTCACTAATTGGTACATATGAGCGATCGATGCTTTATTCCCAGTTGCAACTAACCTTAGACAATATATCACACAAAAAAATCGTATTAAATTACAATAAATCACAAATTTTAGTTAATCATCATTTTTACAGGATGCGTTGACATTAAATTTGAAGAATGTTATGAAGTTAGTGAATGACGGCGCTGTGGTGTATGTTTGTGGTGATTTGAAAACCATGTCTGCTCAAATAAAGGATATTTTGCTAAAAGGGTTTGAAGAACACAATAATTTGACACCTGAAGAAGCCAGTGCAAGGGCAGCTGAAATGCAGGCAAATAAAAGATTTTTAATTGACGCTTGGAGTTGAAGAAACTTTTTAGGTTGACATGATGTGAATATATAGCTATTATATAAATAGTAGATAAATTATATGATGAAATAAAATCTGTTCTCTTGATTATTTACACCCGAGAAAATATTAAAAGATAAAAATGCCCCTGTGCCACAGATTACTAAGTAGTTATTATGAAACCTATGCTAAAGTTGATACCGATTATTATAATACTGTTGCGAAGGTCTGGCCCGCGGGCGCCATCTATAGTCGAATAGAGGAAGTCATAAAGGGCTACGATTACCTAAATTGAGATCCACGACATCTTTTGACATTGAAAGGAACTAATAGTCTATTATATAATGTCCCACATTATATTAGAAGATTCCGGAATGCTTTAGAGTTTTCGGGAAATATCACGATCTCTAGTCTCTCTACGAAATAATATTCCGGGTATATAAGACGGTGGATGGCGGTATGAAGAGTTCTAGTTGAACGATTAGCGAGTGAACAAGTGAATATAGAAGAATGTATTTAACTGTTTGTAGTTACTAGTAATTTTGGTAGCATTGGACCACATTTGGAAAAATGCCTTTCTTTTTTTATGTAATAATTGGCCGGGCTGAAAACGTCAGGCTGGCCCGGTCACCAAGAAGTGCTTGTACTTTCTTTTAAAAAGAGTTACATTGAAAACGAAGGCGTTACATATGTTTGTAATAAGGAGTACATTTGATATGTAACAAAATATTGTCAGTATGTTTTGTAGATTAGTGGCAAACAAGGTGGCCGGCCTGAAAACGTCAGGCTGGCCCGGCCACCAAGAAGTGCTTGTATTTTCTTTTAAAAAGAGTTAACACTAAAAACGAAGGCGTTACATATGTTTGTATAAATGGGTACATTCGATTGATACCAATCTCATTACCAAATTCCATGGGGCCGGGCCAGCCTGACGTACGTAAAAAAGAATAATCGATGTATAGTTGTTTTTTAGGAATTATTGTCAAACCATAGCAAATTGACTCAAAAGTGGTCCAATGCTACCCATTACTGTACATATTGTTACGAGATGAGGTTCGGGATTTCAAAGTTACAACAATTTATTACGAAAATAAACACAATTTATTTCAATAATTCACAAATAACACTAAGTAATCACTTGTACTTCACACTTATATTTCTACTTGTTTACTTGTATCATTCGTTGCTACTCGCAGTACAGCTCGACTAGAACTCTATTCATACCGCAATGCAACGGCTTTCATATACCTACTCCAAACGTTACTTCATAGAGAGATCGCGACATCCCCGAAAACTCGAAACCACTCTGGAATTTTCTAATATACGTGGCTCACTCTATAAATAGATTTATTAGTTCCGTGTATTATCAGAAGATTGCGTACATCTCAATTTTGGTAATCGGAACCCTCCACGACTTCCTATATTCGACGATAGATGGCGCCTAATCTTTCGTAACAATATAAAAGTTTATACTTACTTCCCATCGTTGGTATATGTTAAAAAAATACAAGTTTATTTTACAAAAATAATTTAATAGGCAAATTATAATAAAATGTTCAAAAAGTGTCCTTTGTATATAAACTTATAATTATAGCGTACTAGCGTCAATACATTTAGTGCTCTGCTGTACCGGATGGCCACTAGACAAATTATAGTCGCATAGTGCTGGGTACACGATAACCGGACAATTACTAATAATCTTCAACGTTTCAAAATTAAGACAGAATAGATATTTAAAGTACCTATATCATTTACAATTTTTTTTATAATGTATATCACCTCTCAGCCGTCTCGAGAAACATCGTGCTTTTTTTTTAAAAATCCTATAGCCAATAAGGCAAATCTTGAAAGCGTAGAAGATATTTACTTGCTCGTGTAAACCCAACACTATGATACAAAAAAAATATTTTCAATACATAGGGAATATGAGGATGGTCCACGGTAGATTATGGTCAAAATGTGGATAAGTATTTATTTACTTATCCGTACATTACACGCGATAATATATTTGCTTTACTACTGAAACCAGAAAGAGACCTCTTGACTCTTTGTTACTATATTAAAAAGCAGAGCATTCACACTGTTCTTCGTTGTTTTGAAAATGCTTAAAACTATTCTATAGTTACTTAAACTAACGCTGTATGAAGCAGGCACTCATGGTGGAGAAAGATAACCGAATATCTCCCATAAGTTAAGTGGTTCTCAGGAATTTAGCTTATCAAAATGTAATTATACCGATATAATACTAAAAAATCTCAAAAATACATTTTATGAACATAATTCATACTTACAAATCCGTGTATTGCACTATTGTGTACGTTTTCTCAACAATAAACAACATAACAGTTAAAAAAATACGACAAAATGTTTGATCAGTAAAAACTGCATTCTGATAATTTCATAAAACGACACTCCATTCGGACTAGCTGAGAATGTCGAAGAAAAACCAATCACAAAGGTTATGAAGTAGGTAATAAATGGATAATAAACCTAAAAGATGTCGGATTGGAAGATACCAACTAATATATTTGTTGGAACATATCTTATATCTGGCCAATATTCTATACACATTAGACATTATGGTTTAAAACACTTGAACACTAAGCAAATTCTAATAGTTCCCTATAAAACACCACATAGTCTATCAGTTTATATGACAATACATACATATTTATTTATAGCAGAAATAAATTTCCTTGTTGACCATGCCCAGACTATTTCTTACATCTGAACTTTAAACTAACAATAAAAATGGGACAATCGCTACCTAATACCATTATACATGGATTAATTTATTTTTTCTGATGTTTAATCATTTGAGCACCATTATTCGGCCATATCATTTCCTCTTCGCAATCCAGCTTATATGTGGCAATGACACATTTTTATGACGGAAATATCACAGCTGGTAGCTGCGTTACTCTATTGCGAGGAATTTCTGTATGTAACAGATTTCACAAATTATACATTCGACTACTCTTGCGGACCGAATTACTGTGGGTAATTTTCGCGTTTATGTTTCCAACAAATATTTTTTTTTTCTTTAAGTGTTTGTGTAGATAGTGACTAAACATATACAGATTCCAGAAGGGCTTTTGACCTAAAACAAATCGGTAAAGGATTTTTTTAATCAGCAAAGAATCGTCACAGAGGACAGCTTTCCTTCTAACAGGCTTTGTTATATAATATTTGTGACAAAATACGATGTAGCATAACACGAAATAAACACTAAAACCATTACTTTTGTGAAACCTAAAACATTGCTTTTCGTTTGTCATGTAATATGTGACAATGGCGTGCAGAAAATTAATTATTTCTATACTTTTTTTAGTATTCGGAACCTCCATCCAGATTTTTTTTAAAATCACACTAGGGTCATTCTTGTGTCGCAGGAACTACACAAACATACAATTAACGGACAATTCGGAGTCAGAACAATTATCTGTAAATCACACAAGTAATTATTGTCCCACGACACTCGACGTAGTAGCAGTTTGCAAGGTTACCACTAAAATCATCACGCCATGAACGAATTTAATTACAGAAGCAACCACTAGGAAATAAGTATTGTTGTTTTTTTTAATCTATGTCCGTGTCGCAAGTTTTTCTTCTACCTGGGTATTTTTAAACATCTTTGGGACCATAGAGGTTAAAAAAAACAAGTTTAGATTTGATCTATCAAACAAGGTGCTCAAAGGATTAAAGCAGGTGAAGGAATGGCATACATACTATTACAAAAATGCAACAATGTAATACAGTCTTATTGTTGTCGTTGGAAATATACTCTTAGGTATTTCTTATCTTATACATAAGTATAGTAGGCGTCACGAAACTTGAAACTAGTGTCAGTTTTCTGCTAGTTTGTCTGCCCCGAGCAGCTTCAAACTTTTTAATTTTTGTTAACAAAAAATAAATTTATCGACACGAGTTCATAAAACAAATTCAGCAACAGTATTTTTTTTCGTCACATTATTATGTTATAGTATTTTTACAATTACTTCTGTTGCATGTTGTGGACTGAATTTTAAAAATAATAAAACGTTGCGTTCAAGATTCGTGAGGGCTACTGTAGTAAATACTATACTATTTCACAATACTATTTCTTTGATATGGATAAAGAGTTAAAGGAATATGAAATCGAACGGAATGTGAAAAAAGGCAGATTTGGGAAAAAAGTTTGAATTGATGAAATAAATCATTAAAAAAATAATTACGACTAGTAATAAAAAAAGTTATTTCGTTTATGTACATTTTTGGTAATAGCCTACTTATGCACCAATCATTTTTCGAACCAGGACCTATCTTGAAACAAACTGGCCACTGCAGACGTATATATATAATTTGATTGATTTTAAACAATATTCGCCAATTGTAGTGGCCAGTGCTCAGAATGGTACAAAAAGATGAATTTTCTAAAAAAACTATTTTGTGGTAAACACCAGTCCAAAGCATAAGTCCGATTAGTACTTACAATTATAAAAATACTCAATTTTGGACAGATTACATTCTTATTAAGTAACTAACTTCTAGACTGAGAGGCCTATTTTGTAAAAGTCAATTCGCGTTACATAATTATGGCATATTTTTCTTGTACAATAAAATAATAAATTTGTTTCATTCCCTTAAAATGTTAAAATCAACTGTTATGTGATGTGTGAATATCTATATCAGTTGTAGATATCCTATCTATACAAGTCTAAAGATAAGACAAAAGCCGAATGCCTAGTATGCTGTCGAAATAAATATCTTGCGGTTTTATGCTAAATGCGTCAACGTCAATACGTGTAGCTCAATACAAATGAATAAACATCTATGCTAATACATAACGTTTTTCGTCAAATTCAATGCCGTACTTAAAATACTTTTATCCTATTTCAAATAATGCCCTGTTTACAATATATAATACGCAATTTAGGTATGGCCTATTCAAGTCCTATTCGTGTAAAATACTATGCAAAACTTGGCACCTCAAATCCGTAAAGAACATATAAAATTGTAAAAAGCCTATAAAATGTGAATATATAGAGAAAAGAGGGGAATGGAAGAAATTACCAGTCTTAGTCATAGTTCTTGTGATGAATCTTCTGTGCAGCTCTGATGAGAGGCGTTAGAGTTCTCAATTCCATTGCGCAGTGTAGGAACGGGTGCACTAGGAGCTCGTCAGCTGCGGCTCGTAAGTCTACATCTACCTGTAGGCATTTGTCTAAGAAGTCCTGAAAATCTGGAGACAATTTTTCCCACCTAGGAATTTTAGGGCGACCAACTGCCGCAATGAGATATAGGGCTCTCAGTGGGGATTCTTTCATATATGGCGGTTCTCCTTCAATCATTTCTATGGCCATGATACCTAAAGACCATACGTCAACCTTCTTGCCGTACTGCTTCCTCGTGACAACTTCAGGCGCCATCCAGTAGGGTGTACCAACCATCGTTTGCCGTTTCTCATCACCAACTATATTTGCACAGAATCCAAAGTCTGTCACTTTTACAGTGCCATCCATCGCAAGTAAAACATTGTCCGATTTGATGTCTCTGTGAATTGTACCTTTGGAGTGTAGGAACGCAATGGCTTGTAAGGTTTCACGGCACACAGCCGCGATTTGACCTTCTTTCATCACGACTTCGGTAACCACATAATTTAGAGACCCTCCATCGAGCAGTTCCATAGCTACCCAAAGGTGATCATAACTGAGGAATGCATCGAGGAAATTGACCAGGTTCTTGTGATTAAAACCCTTCAACACATTAATTTCATTGAGTATTAGCTCCTTTTTGCTCTGTTTGGTTAAGTCTATGTCCTTGATGGCCACTTTTGAGTTGTCCTTATTGTCTATGGCGACAAACACCACACCTGTTGACAAGTAACAATTACATTAGTTTAAGGCTCTGAATTTATTGAAATGTATTCTGTGTATCAATTGACTAAGATTTTATAATTTTTTGAAAATTACAATATATTCATACATTTGAATAACACTTTAACTTCATTGGTAATTCGATAATACGTAGGGCGCTACATAGGTTTTGTCGTATGCAAAATAGATGTCATCATATATTGTGATTTTAAGTCATATCCACAAACTCTAATCATCATCCTCATCCTCCGCGCCTTTTCCCAACTAAGTTGGGAACGGCTCAGTCTAGCTACGATACAGCCAAACCTCGATATTTTACGTGAAGCAACTGCCATCAGACCTCCACTACGCGACATCGAAGTTCTGTAGTTAGACCAAGTTGTCGTACTTTTTAGGGCTCCAACTACCCGTAATGGAAGTCACAGATGTTCGTAGGGCAACCGGGACCGACGGCTTAACGTGCTCTCCGAGACACGGAGGGGTCTCAATGTTAAGACCCACCTAATCCTAAGACTGACCTGATCTGACTGACCTACTCGGTTACACACTAAAACAAATTTGGAGGTAAGGAATCGTTTTTTCGAAAATGGCGGTATTGAATTCAATTGCGGCGATTTTAACTTGGAGGATGATGAAGAAGGTCAGATAGGTCGATAGAAGTGACTACCAATAAGAACATTGAGACTGTATCAAAGTTATTAGAAGAAGACTGACGTGTGACATATCGATAGATAGAGAAAACCATCAAGTTAAGTGCACCAACTGTTCATCTGATTCTTCAGGACAATTTGAAAGTATGGAAACTTTGTTCACTCTGGGTACCGCGCTTGATGGCTGATGCACCGAGGGAGCAGCGTGTGACTTGGGTCTCGTGATATGTTAAACAAATTTGAAGACGGCTGATCTAACTACGTGAACTCGAGTTGATAAAACCTGGCTATATTATTTTGACGTTTCTACTCGATCCCAGAGTAAAGTGAGGGTGTTTGAAGATGAACCACCGCCGACGTCTGTGAAAATGTCCCAATCCGTAAGGAAAATACGGTCGCTGTATATTTTTTTAAGAGAGGAATATTGGCTACGGTTGTGCTTGATGAAGAGAAGACTGTTACTGCTGCATGTTATACAGAGGAATGTTTCCCTTAAGTATTAGAAGCCTTAAAAAACTGTCAGTCGTGGGACTGCACGTCAGAAGTGGAAATATGATTTACATATACACACACAGCTGTATATAAGCGTATGTAATATATAAACGTTATAAGAGTTCGGTGCTTTTTACCCATACTAAAAGTGCCCAACGTGCCTTAAGAAGTTTTCACTTCAAAAATTAACGGCAAACTCATGACTCAATACTTGGCTTTTGTGTCCAGGTAACGTCCCTGCACATCGAACCGGCAAAACTACGGACTATTTGCACCAAGGTGGAATCAAATTGCTGGGACACCCTCCTTATAGTCCGGATTTTGCGCCATGTACATTATATTATTCTCGTATGTAAAAAACAACTGAAGGGACGCAAGTTATCGAGCGATGAGGAGCTGCTTTTGAGTGCGGCAACTTATGTAGCGCTCTAGTATATTAAAGTAACAAGTGTAAGGAAAAAATAAACTGACATTTCGAAAGTCATTTTCATGTGGAATGTTGTGTTCCTTAAGAAACAAATGAAGACACTGCTATGTAGGTATTTTTGTCTTACTAATATTATAAACGTGAAAGTGTGTGAGGATGTATGGATGTTTGTTGCTCTTTAACGCAAAAACTACAGAACCGATTGCAATTAAACTTGGTATGCAGTTAGCTGGCCACCTGGACTAACACATATATTATAAACGTGAAAGTTTGTGAGGTTGTATCGATGTTTGTTGCTCTTTCACGCAAAAACTACTGACCCGATTGCGCTGAAAATTGGTATGTAGATAGCTGGAGGGAGACCTGGATTAACACATAGGCTACTTTTTATCCCGATATTTCCACGGCAACGGGACTTACGCAGGAGGAACCGCGGGGCGCAGATAGTTTATAATAAGTCAGTTATATCAACGATGCAGCGCTTGGGCGTTTAATATTTGATAGATATTATTCTTTTGTGGGAGAGCCATGCTTCGGCACGTATGGGCCGGCTCGACTCCGCTAGATACCACGGCCTCACAGAAAACCGGCAGTGAAGCAATGCTTGCATTGCATTGCGCCGCGTGAGTGAGGTTACCGGAGGCCCTAATCCTTCCTTCTCCCCTATTCCCATCCCTCCCCTCTCCCCTATTCCCGTCCCTCCCCTCTTCCTACTCTTCCCCTCCTCCCCCTCTTCTCCTACTCCCACCTTAAAGGGCGGCAACGCACTTGTGACTCTCGAGTTACAAGTGCTCATGGGCGGCGGTGGTAGTTTACCATCAGGTGACCCGTCTGCTCGTTTGCCCCCTATAACATAAAAAAAATATATTTTGATATCCGGTTGTTAATAACTAATAAAAGATATGTGAAAACTTTAAAATAGAATGTTATTACTTATAGTAAATTTAATTATTACCTAACGGTTTAAATTGATACACTCAGAGACTTTGTTCATGAGAACTTCTCGAACAAAGACTAAATTATGATCTTTATCGTCTCGTTTACTATTATTATTGTATATACAAAAAAGTGTAAATTAAATTAAAAAAATCCGAGTGCTTTAAAATACTAACTTCTTAAATAATAAACTTATAAATGTTGTGATTATCTTTCAAATCCCTTCACTTTTCCACTCGACGTGTACAAGAAAAAAAATTAAAACATACATTTTGGCGCCAAAAATCCGCCATTTTGTTTTTTATAATTTTAATATACCCAGTGACACTCGCGCAATGTAGACGTCACTAACGACATATCAGTCATCAAAATCGGTTAAGCCGTTTAGTAGTTACGAGGGAATATACATGCATACATAAAAGTCAAACTTATAACCGTCCTTTTAGGCTTCCTCGGGTAAAAAAGAAATATAATACTCGAAGAAAACATCTGTTCAGTATCATCATTTAACCATAAATTATCACGTACTTCATTGCGATGTAATTGGAGTCCACACATTAGCCACATTTGGGTATGGGTTTAAGCGAAAACTTTGGATCCCTTTTCACGAAAATTGGGCGGACGGAGGAGTATGAAATTTCGCACACTTATAGTTTATACAGAGAAGAAGTGACGAATGCTAACATTTTTGAACAATATTTGCTACAAAGTTTAAAAAAATGCAAAAACGGGTACATACAGCTATGAGTGTCCAGTATATATTTTGACCTGTCATGGTACAAAAGTCTATACAATGACAGGTCAAGTAATATTGGCCAATGAAATAAACCATGGTCGAAATTCGACCACCACGCGATCTCTAGTAATATTAGTTCTTACTTATGAAATCGTCGATTTTTTATTCCGGCTATTATTTTATTCATTTTGGACAACATTTGACCACTATGAGACATTTTGCCATGGTTTGACTAATTCGTACATAACTTTACCGGGATTATAATTTCAGTGTTCTTTAGAAGTTGTTAATAAAAAATGCATTGCATAACATATGTACAAATAATGTTGCGAATTCTGAGATAGAAATAGTTTGTATGGCCCAAAGTTAAATTACAGTTACAATACAATGTTAATGGAACATTGAACCATCCACCGTCCGTCATCCGTCATGCTTGCTACCCCATTCTTTGGGTTTTGTTAACAATAAAGGTAACATCGGACTATTTTAAACGCTAATAAAAATAATCAAAACAACATTCAAAGCTAGTTTCATGTAATAATTCGTACTCACCTGGGCTCTGGTTTTGGTAGAAATAATTAAGAAGTTTGTTTTATTTAAATAAAGACAAAATAAACATAACCAACATTTATATAGAAAAATCTTTAATCTGTGAGGTTTATAAAAATATATTTCGAAAATTTTTCTTTGGCTATGTTACGTTTCAGAGTTTACAGTCTTTACACTTTCCGAGATGGCTGTATTATCTTCATACAAGTTTGTTTGCTTACGGAACCCTCGGTGCGCGAGTCATGCTCGAGTTTGTTCGGTTTTTTTTTGTACTCGGATAACTCTTTACATTGAAAAAAATTAATACTTTTAAGAGTTCATGAATTCCATGACTACCATTCAAAAGGCAATAGTGCAGCGAAAATAAAAGACACTACTTTGATTTACTAAATTATAATATAGGTACGCGTACAAAAATCTGTCACATATTTTTTATTTAATGTACATTTTAAATATTGGCCAAAAATGGTTTAATTGATGTTCAATAACGAACCTTCGAGGGAACTTAAAATAAAAAAATTATTGATATTGTTACTTATAAAATTAGAGTGGATGCAAAAGGAAGGCAGTGGTGCCGATCCTATTGCACATTCACTAAACTAAAACCTGACTTCTTCATATGAAATCAACCTTGTCTTCTTCGTTACAAGGTCTATTTGTTACTGGCATCTATTTCTCAGCGCTACTAAATTTCACTAAAATCTGTCAACGTATACTTTATTCTTTATTATGGCGAAAGTCCCCATTTATTCAAATGCCGTATAATTGCTACGCAACGACAGTTCCCAATTATTCAAATGCCGTATAAAAACTTATTCAAAACGAACTAAGATGACGTTATTTTAATCGACACCTACGAAGACGCTTACTAAAAACACAGAGCAAAAGAGATGGATATTCAAAACGGATAGCGGCTCTCGCTACGTGGTATTAAAGTTTATTAAAGCGTGTCGACAAATAAATTGCTTATTTTGATAGCGACATATGTTACCTACTTGTTTAAATTTGAAATAAGACCTTGTTTCGAAGTATACAAGGTTTACATCTTATATGAAGAAAATTTAGTCAGAATATAGTTTAGAGACTGACGTAACAGAATCGGCACCAGTGTCGCGGTTATTGCGCTGCCTCGCTGCGGTTACGCGCCTGCCACGATCTTATCTTCTTATCTATCTATCCAATTGTTTATGTATGTTTACCTACTATCAAGCGGTTTAGTGACGATTCAAGGGTTGAAGATCGTAAATGGAGATAACGAACTTGTACAGTTGGGGTAAAGCAGGTCTACATATAGTCAGAGGTCTAAATGGACCTAGGACCTGGGATTAAAGCAGAGCATTTTCTTATCAGTATTATTTATAATCGTGTAATGATTAGCCAAATATTGAAGAGATAGATATAACGCCGGACAATATTGTTCAACGCACGGAAATTAGGCACTTCAAACAAAGTCATGTTGCTGGTTTCGAATACGTGGTAGATAAATAAAATTAGAGTTTATCAGACACTAATTTCGGACTTTGTAATTGCTCACAGATCGTTATTAACTTAGCTATTTAATAACCTGTTTTATTATTTTCGAACACTGCCTTGAATTTATTTTCAAGTCAAATGGCTAATGATTCTGTCAGTCTTAATCGTAAGTTAACAATATGAACTTTTAAATGACCTAAATACCTATTCAAAAATAAGTTAATTTTGTTTAACATTAGATACTCTATGTGATCTAAGGTTCGCTGCTGTACTTTGTGCATTAGCTTAATGCTTTCGGAATTCTGCCTATTGAACATATTTTAACATTGTTTATTGTTTGTAAACTAATATTGGATGTGTGGTGGTGTGGTGAGTTCTTGTTTTTTTTTAAATTATTCTAGATTAATATGAGCCAGTTTTTGAAGTAAAAACTTCTTTAGCGGCGTTGTGCACTTGTTGAGATGGGTAAAAAATGTTAAACTCGCGCCAGGACACGTGACCCTGATCGAAAATTCGTAAGACGGAGTCGAGTTTCTTATATTTAAAAAAATATGATATTCGAAATTAAAACATTTATGAGCGGTCAGGAGCGCAGAACTTCCAGTGTACCCTATGTATACATTTAGATATGTTATTACCTACTTTTTATTTTTAACCTAATTATATATATACACAGATGTGTGTATGAATATGCAAATACATTGTGAAGTTAGTTTTCACTTCTGACGTGCAGTCCTACGACTGACTGTTTTTTTTATATTTTTGCTCTTGTACTCGGAATACGTAAAGACGATAATGATTCAAGATGCCCTGAGCAATGATGAGACTTTTAAATCTTTCCCTCGAAAATACTGTTAAAAATAATAATGAAACTATTAAAAAAGTAAGAAGCCCTATTATAGAAAGTCGTGTTATAGTGGTCACTAATCTGTTAGTGTTAAGTTTATAAGTTGTAACAAAGGATGTATTGATTTTTATAAAATAGTTTAAAGCTACATAAATATTAATTCACTGGGACATATTTATTATACTGTGCAATCTATAACCAAACTAAACATAGCTTGTACTTTGGGTTCCAAAGCACACAAACATTCTAAGATAGTTAATTTTCTGTAAATAGATACATTTCGATGGCCCCTAAATAAAGTATCGAATTTACAAAAGTAGCGATAGTAGTTTCGATACTTTACCTAGAAACCATCGATTTATTAAAAAGCCAGGCCCAATTGACCTTAAAAATGTTACAAAACAGTTCTAAAATATGTCAGTACCTACAGTAATAAATAATTTATTGAATGGGAGAGATCAGTCATCCAGCTATAGGATATAAACCAAATCCTACTAATAATATTATCAACCTGAAAGTTTATGAGGATGTATGGATGTTTGTTGCTCTTTCACGCAAAAACTACTGAACCGATTGCGATGAAACTTGATATGCAAATAGCTGGACACCTGGATTAACACATAGGCTACTTTTTATTCCGATATTCCCATGGCATCGGGACTTACCCGGGTGAAATCACGGGGCGCAGCTTGTATCATATAAACCTCTTAGTTAAGGCTCTATAAATAAAGATATTTACTCCATACTCTCTTAGATCAAATATACCATAGACTCACGATCTCCTAAACTACACTAGATGGTTCCGCATACTTTACGTGCATGCATTTAATATGCCATCGTAATAATAAACCAGACCATAAAATTAATGTTTCCGTGAAAATTATGTTGTAATAGGTTGATTTAAAAAACTGCAGTGTATACCGTCTGTAGTTTATTACTTACCAACGGAGCGTATTGGACTCGTGGTACGTGTTCCACCCGCACGATCGCGATAGTAATAAGAACAGATGCGCAAGCTAAGCATTTCAAAATAACTATTTTTTTTAATTATAAACTTTAGTCATCTTAAAAATGTTATACTTGTCGACTTTCTTGTTTTTTGTACTTCTAAAGTATAGCTTTCGCATTTTTGTACTACACTTGACACGTCACATCGCTAGCGGGGGCGTAAAGCGTCTGATAGCTCAACTGTGCTTTTAACTGCATTTAAGCACAGTCTAGTTGGTGCCACTTTTTGAGCGCCCCGATCACACAGTATGGAATATAATATAGGATCGAAGCTTTCTCTATATAAAATATTACTGTCTAAGTTTTTACTCTTTTGAGTTCTATCATTAATTTTGCATTATATATTAATTTTTAATCAATAAAATTAATAGTTACAAGTACCTACAAAAAACAAAATTTATACATTATCATGAGGACATATCTTCTATCCATATCTTGTATCTATACCTACTTAAATTCATAAAACACAACATATCTATCAATAAGATAGCTGACAGATGTATTATGTTAGGAATAAAATTGCCATAAAATACCAAATAACACTAAAAAAAAAGTGAGCAAGTTAAGACTCATAATTTTTAATTTTGGCAATCTTTTTAGATCAAGTCTGTAACACTAATAATATAATTAGAGACAGATGAAACATATAATTAGATGACATAATTAAGATTTGTTAAATAATGAATATACTGGTATTGCTATATAACCCAATGAGGTGAAGATCTGTGGAGGATTCCATATGATTAAAGAAACCTAGAATAACACCAATAAATGTAAAAAAATTTTGACATGCTAGCATAGTAATACATCCTGATGGCTAGCACCCGTATCCACAAAGAATACTTAGGTCAGTGCTGAAGCAACCCTATGCTAAATAAGGAATTTCTCATAGCTTTCGTTGTGGCCAGCTTTGTCATTCACAAACGATACTCAAGTTACCCTTTCCTAAGTGAACGTACTGCGTCAAATACTGATCTGTGATTAGTTCATTGCTGTTGCTAAGGTCTCACGGAATTTGACTGATAGATGTGCGTATGACCGTAAATACAACATAAAATGACCATAAATCAGCCTCATCATTTTACAGTCGAAACCGATAGATTTAGTTATTCTGATTTCAAAAATAATAATTTTAGAAATTTTGATCGCATTTTGAAATATTGTAAATTTTGATGAGAAAATGATGTCAAGTTTAATCAGTTAACCAACCGTAAAGGTTTTAAATTGGTAAGTGTTTTGTATCAATAGGAAAAAACCAGAGATGGGATTTTTAAAGTAATTTGGCTATGGGGGTCTGAGGTATCAGTTCATTTTGGATAAGGGGTCTCTTGCCCAAAATGGTTTGGGAATCCCTGGTCTAAAGTATAGTTTTCGCATTTTTTTTCCTACACTTGAAACTTCACATCACTAGCTCGGGCGCAAAGAGTCTGATGCAAAACTGTGCCAACAACTGATTTTAGCACAGTTTACTTGGTGTTTTTGAATGCCGATCATACATCTATGGTATATATGATTGAAGGGCGTTGATAATTACTTAGTAGGACTAAGTAATTATCAACGCCTAGAGCCTCAATCGTTTAAAAACAATGATATTTGACTATTTTGCAGATGCAATATGCAGTGCGGGTATAGCCCACTTGCTTTGAAAGATGAGATGGTGCAACATGCATCATGTGATGTATCAACCCACACAGTTCAAAGATTTGGGTTAGATTTACATTAAGATGACTGTCTTGCCCCTAAATGTCAATAACTGGGCTCTCCCGCTTCATGTTTAAAGTGAGAAATTGACTAAATGGTTAGAGGAATCCCCAGTCACACTAATCCATCTTATTTGTAATTGCACAGTTATGTAACTGCACTCATGTCCCTGTTATTATATATAACCAGGTGATATTTTATTCTTTCCGAAATCATTCATCAGATTGTGATTAAACTTTTGTTACTGGCCCAAAAATCTTTTAAAAAAAAATGGCATTACAACGCTTGCCGGTGCAGCTAGCAAGTAATAAATTTGAGTGCCAAACAATAACACTGGTCTACATCGAATAGGTCTTTTACAAAAAAAAATATTTTTTTGTGGTATTTGTTTGGCTGAATGCCTATTTAACCTACATTTTAAGTAATAGCGGGTAGTGTGATAGATTTATCATATTAATGGGTAACTTCAAAATATGTAACGATCAATATGAATTATTACTTATCTGTTTGTTGTGCCTAATGGTATTTGTGTTTAGTTTACTAGTTGTTACGTGATGTTTAATTAATTATTTTATCATTGTCGATATTAAAAACTGTGAAAAGTTGATCTGTAACTAACTGCAATGTTGTCGAGTCTACACAGACTGTCGGTTTTTGTGTGAATGGATGGAATGGATAGTAGGGCTAGGTCTTTACATTACATAAAGAATCCAAGACCACATCTGTGTCCCGGAGAAAAAAAGTCAAACATCTTCTAATAAATTCCACAAAACTGTTGAAACACCTTTAGGTATTTAATTGGGAGTAATTAGGAATTTTGTAAAGGCCCTCATTAAAGATGGATCAGTATTGCTGCGAAGTAAATTTTCGCATATACACGACGCCAAAATAAAAAAGGAATCTTTATCGGCCCTCAAATTAGAAAGAATCTGAATTACGAAAATTTTGATTCCCAATGAAAAAGAGGACTGGAAGTCTTTTTTCATATTTTTTTGGGTGATAGGAGAAGTGAAACTTATTTTATATATACTTATTTTATTTAAATAGTAAAAAGAAAACAAATAAATTAACTTTTTTTAAATGAACTATTTATTTTCTTTGAATTTTTCCTTTATCTTTTAAACTAGTATTTTCTTTTAACACGAGCGAATTGAAAAAATAAATATATTATGTATTTTTATATTCAGTGACCCTAAATTAGTATAAAAATATAGCATTATTCAAAAGGCACACAAAGAGTTAGACTCTGGTCTGTAGACCAGTGATTAGTGATTAAATTGCCACCAATAAAAATTAAGCATGTTCTGTAAAACCATAACAATAATAATAACTTAAAACAGCTATACAAGGCTTTCTGACAAGACTGCTGATAAACATATTTTTATATTATTGAATACGTACATATCAATGACATACCAATGACTGGCCTGTTGGTCTAGTGGTTAGTGACCCTGACTGCTAAGCCAGAGGTTGTGGGTTGGATTCCCACCCAGGACAAATAATTGTGTGATGAGCATGATAATTTGTTCTGTGTCTGGGTGTTATTTATCTATAAAATGTATGTATTTAGAAATATATAAGTATGTTTATCAGCAGTCTGGTTACCATAGTACAGGCCCTGCCTAGTTTGGAATCAGACAGCCGTGTGTGAGATGTGTCAAATTATTATTATTATATTATAGACAAATTACACCCAGACCCAACAGATGATCATGCTCATCACACAATTATTTATTCTGGGTGGGAATCAAACCCACAACTTCTGGCTCAGCAGTCAGGACCACTAACGACCAGACCAAGGATTGAGGTTGCTTCTAGAAGCCTGTGAATGCTCCAGTAGGCTTCTGAGCTTTTGAGCCTTGTCAAATAAATAATGGACCGCCTATGAATCTAAATGAGAAAACAGAGCCCTAAACCAATACCAACAGGCGTGTTGGTGATAGATAGCCATTGTTGATATTAAATATGTATGGCCCATATATTAGCATATGTTAGTGTTGGTTAAATAATTTATTTTAAACAGTGTGTGAAATATATTACTAGTAATATATTACACACACTGTTAGTTTACTTGTTAATTTCAAACAACAAATAATTCTACTATGAAGTATGTAATTTAGGTACATTAGTAGTGCCTCAACCGTAACACTGTTGCTTAAATAATGACGGTAAAACTTACTACAAAGCTATACAAATTTACTACAACAACATAATATTCAAAAAAATATAATAAATATATATTATTTATCAGACATTGACTGTTCTTTTAGCACTAAGGTGTCAATTGATGTTATTGAATGTACCTATTGACCTCATTTATGAATATCAAGATGAACTTGTTAACTGTTTATGATAAATTTTCATGGTTACTATACTATTCTATGCACAGTTTTATTAACAAGCAGATGGGTCACCTGATGTAAGTGACAACCCAGCCCTTGGATACCAGCAACTCAAGAGTCACAAGTGCGGTACTGACCTTTAAGGTGGTAGTACGCTCTTGCCTTAAAGGCTTGAAGTTCATATCGGTCTGGAAATATTACAGTCAGCAATTTCTTCTACAAATTGGTTGTGCGAGGCAAAACGTTTCTGGATAAGCGCACAGTGGTGACGTGCCAATTATCCAAATGATGGGGATAAAAATTTTGTTAGACATTAAACGATGGCAGAAAGATGCGGCTGGTATAATTCAACGCAATTTTTTTAGAGCACTCCCCATAATAAAAGCTATAGAGAAGTTCATCTCTCTGCAACACCAAGGGGTTTAGCCAATTCGATATATCCTGGCAATCAGTCATTTCAGTGGCTCTCGTCAGTATATTTCAATCTAGTCCTTGAAACAGTCACATAGAGTGCAGGTTTGATAACCGTAGTTACATAATTTCGTCAAACAAAATTTTACAGTTTGAGGAGGTCAAAAGCTATAAACGAATTACAAATTATTAAAATTTTTCAGGAGAAACACAATTTAAAATATGAAAGAGTCGGAGCTTTATACCATTTTAATATCTAAAATATGAAACAACAAAACATGTACAATTGTTAATTAATTATTGTATTGCAAGACTCTTGTACACTATAAAGATGTTAAAGTCAATTTGTAAATTAAAATTGAGGGAAACGCAAATGTGAAAAACCAACTTTCATTATTAACCTCTCATTATCTGTTATAACCTCGCAGTAAGCTTTAAGTAATTTAGTAGTAATTAGATGATCGAGAACCCTTGTATTTTAGAATAGGAACAAAGAAATAATGTCTTACACATTCTTAAGAATTTGACCTGGTACTTTCATATGCATTTGGCAACAATGCAACCTATTTGGTGGAAGAGAATTTTGGACACCAGACTTTTGTACATGCAGCTTTGTCTATTGAAAAAATCATGAAAATTGGTAAGTACATAAACAAGTTATCAACAGAATTGATAGTACAAAAACCGGATTAAGTAAAAACTGTAACCGTAAAATAAACATTACCTGAGGCACCAGCACCAAGTTGCTTGATCCGCTCAAACCTTTCATAAGGATCATCTTTATTACATATTCGCTTTAGTTCTTCATATATTTCCTCATCGTTGAGGGTAGCATATATCATCTCCTTCTTCCTCAGTATAGGGCTCTCTTCTGGATCATTTCCAATAACACTTAAATCTTCTACAACAGCTGTTAAGTCCATGATGGCATCCTTCTTCTTCATATTGTGCTTGAGAGGTGCAGCCGGCATGGTTTGTCTCTGTGAGAATATGTCATTTGTGCTTGCTTCCTCTTCACTGCTCTGACCAATAGAAAAATCCGAGTCCTGGCTCTGATGTGCATTTTTATGATCTAACAACTTTTCTATTTCTATATCTTCTTCTGTAATCGCCTCTTGTGTGACGAACGGTTTGAAAGGCTCGTCAAGCGCTCTTTCCTTCTTGATTGTGTACATGTGGAACTTGACGGCCTGAATGGCCGCATCAGGATTCTCATTTTGTTCGGCGGGCGTAATCTGCGTATTCAACAACCTTAGCCAAGAATTTGGCAAGCCTTCCAACATACCCGTCTCAGAGTTCTTACTAACATGAATATGTTGTTTAACATCAGTTGGCATACCTATGTCAGTCGCACGCTCTTCCTTTTCTCTGTTATTCTTTTTAGAGAAGAATTTCATTAAACCACGGCCCGATCGCCCACTCATTTTGCTTTGTTTTATTGTCTGTTTTAAAACCACTAAGCCATATCACTGTCACTTATACATAACACAAAACTACATTCCCCGTAAAACACATGTTATTAAAGGCGGAATATTAAATTTGTTGAATAGGAGTGGCTTTACACGGACGGATCGTACCAAGGGACGGCGACCACTTTATCATCTGTCAGAAGTAAAGAAAAATGGTGAGAAAATATGAAACACGTTTGATTTCACGCTAATAAAACATTGAAAGTAGTAATTATAATACAAAAATGAATAAAAAGTAGGTTTTTGTCGTAATAAATGCATTTGGTTTTAGTTTTGAATTGATTAAAAATATTTTATTTGAGATACATCTATAAATACGACGGTGGTCTTAAAGATTCATGTTAAAGTGTTAGACAACTTGTTTAATTGCTGCTTTTAATGGAGCGTTACAGCCGTACATTTTTACCTTGGCAGGACTGTCATATCATCGACTGATAAATAATAATTTCGGATGATTCATTGTTCGTTCGAGACGAATAAAAATGAATCTTATTAGTATTTAAGATTTCAATATTGATTTTTTTATATATTTCATGATTTTACACTGATACATGTAAATAGTTAAATATGTCTACTTTTCCTTAGATTTCATTTTTAAACAGGCCTCAAAAAAAAAAGGAAGTAAAGGAAGGTCTACCTATAAAGGTAGTTCTATTCAGTAATCTGGATATACTTAGGTTCTACTTTAATTTTTAAACTCAGCAACGGGCACATGGCGTACTGTGATGGCGTATTCCTATGGGGAAATGGGCAATAATCTTTTATTTATACTGGTTGAAATATGTAGCTAATCTTATCTGACATCTAATTAAGGATTGCAATTCTGACGCATACACGAATCTTCACGCGCTTCCGCTATTTAAATTTTTATTAGTGTTGATGGTATCTATAGGTAAGTTAAATTTTAATAATTACCTTATTTTAAACAATGTTCTAAGAAGGAAGCAGGCAGGTTACTCATGTAATCTATTTTTTAAGAATATAGAGCTTTAAGTACAAGTAGGTATACTAAGTACCTACCTACTTTGTACGTGTGTATATGCAACTGAAAAGTAAAGATAGGTACCGTATCTCTACAACAGTTTCCACTTTAATGTCTCACACAAAATTTTGCCTATACAACTGCAAATCTATTTAGTAAAGTTGGTATGAGGCCAAACCAAAAAAAAATCTTACTTTATTCACATACATATATATTGTTGCGGTCGCCTAAATTGAGATGTGTAGCGTCATCTGCTATGGAGTAGCGGAACTAATTGAATATTCACAGAAAACGTTCGAATATTCCAGAATGTTTCACGATGCTCTAGAAGTTCCCAGAGGGGTGTTGAGTCAGTCGACAAATCTCGTATTGACCATACGAGATTTGTCGGGAAAGTTCACGAACCTTCTAGAACTACCTATGAGATAAGCCCGCCGGTGTAAAAAAGGCGCCGGTAACCGGCGACGGCGTAGACTCATTCCACAGCAGCCATAATTGCCACCGCAAACTGGCCTGTGTCGGATGCACCAGTGAACAACCCGTCACAAGTTGGGGGGAGAACACCCCGCCCGTCTTCCAGAGGAAAGCTCACAACAAGTAGGCGGAAATAGTAGGTAGGCGGTGATTTCACAACCCACAGGAGAACAGGCACAGGGGGCGTCGCTCATCGCGGAAGCCCCCCGTCAGCGTGGAATAACTACCACCTCCAAAAGAGGGTGAAGGAAGAGAGGGAAGAAGCTCTGCCCCAGCGGCGAATTTACACATTTGCAGCCAGTAGGCTATTAAAATTTTGCCTCCTCTACCGGTCGGTCTATCTAATTCGATACCCCAGGACAAGCCATAAAAAATAATGTAGGCCCCAAATTTGCCTCCCCAGCAGCTTTTCAGCTTACTCAGCCTACTGCTAAATCCGCCACTGCTCTGCCCCATAAGAAGCAGCCACTAAAGTCGATCTTGTCGCGGAAAAGCTGTCTGCTAGCCACTTAGTAATTTAGATCCAGTTCAATATTAAGAATATACGTGGTTTTCGACTAGGCTGACAAAAGAATTGAGATCTAAATTATTGCCAAGTTCTGTAGATAATCCTCAAGATTCAAGAAACAAAAATTAAAGTATTTATTTTAAATAGATTATGAATTAAGCGGTCAAAAGTGGCTCCAAATGGTTTGCGTAATATAACACACGGCTGCTGCGTCGCCAGTTCATTTTTCTTGAACTTGGCTTCACATGCTGCTGCGTGCCTAGATTAACAATTTCATACATGTGTATGAGTATAAAATTGTTTATATAAATTATTGCTGCCTGCTTGCTTTTTATCTGTCAATTAAATTTGGAAAAATTGATAAACTATTTCTTATTCTACACTGACAGAAGCTAAAAATTCGCGAGATATAATTTCAGTGAGAGTAAAAAAAGAGTTGGAGTTCTTTAGGACCAACACAAAATTTCATGTGTCGACAACATTCGAATACAAATAACGCATTCTTTACATAGAAACATATCTTATGTTTATGTGTAAAGAATGCGTTGACGAGTATAAGCCTATTTTTTCCATAACGAAATTTACCGTCAGCGGTTGTAACATGCTTGATTCATGTTTCTTATTTCGAACAAATTACGAAATTTCGAACGCGTCAGCAAATTAAAGTGGCAATGGGCAGGGCACAAAGCACCTAGAACAGATGATCGATGGGCCCGAAAAGTTCTCGAATGGAGACCACGGACCGGAAAGTGCAGCGTAGGACGTCCATTATCGCGGTGGACAGACGACCTAGTAAAGATCGCAGGCCGCCGGTGGATACAGGTCGCTTCCAACCGGCCTTCTTATAAGTCTTTAAGTGAGACCTATGTCTAACAGTGGACGTCCTATGGCTGAAATGATGATGATGGTGTTCATTTATCCCCGCGTTCAACTATTATTATATTCAGTTACTTACTCCTGAAAATTCTAAGTTGTATTCTGTCGACTTGTAATATTCTAGAAGTATCCAGTCGAGTCAGGCGGATTATTGTTTACTTAAAATAAGTCCAACTAGATATACATCCAACTAATGTCTATTTAGTCTATTATATTATTTTGTCTATTTATCACACCTAATCTGTGGACGCCTGCATCATTAGGACATTATTCGCACTTTATCAACATTGTTTAAATGTGTACGAAAATTGTTATTGTTCCGGTAACATAAGGAAAATATATCATGTAGCTGTAGATATTTCCCCCGTTTATACTAGGTATATTGTTCTCAGACATAGACCTCGACACTATAACCACAGTATACGTATATACAGTATTGTGACTCGGCCCTTTCCTTGAAATAATTACCTACAGCCGGACGGTACGTAAAAACGGGATAGGGCTGCCTATAATTTCATCTACCTACTTGAGTTTCTTTTAGTTTTGTGATTTATAATTAATTTTTATTAATGTAAATAGATTTCCCTTTATTCTGGGTGTTAAAATAAACTGCTGTCGCCGAAGGTTACCAAACTCCAATCCTTACAAACTTCAACACCTACCTACTCAACTAAAATGCAAGAAACAGCTGACGAGTAACCGTCCGTAAAATTAACGTCCCCATTACCTACAGCACAGAGCAAATTAAAATACATTTTTTTGGTCACCCATTTGATGTTGAACCGCTGCAAACGTTACTTAATATCAAACCATATGATCGCATGTGCGCTACCTAAAACAATCAAAACTTCTCACTAGCTACTTCAAAATCTTATTTATAAAGTAAATTAAAAATAAGTAAATTAAAACGTGGGAGAGCCATGCTTCGGCACGTATGGGCCGGCTCGACTCCGCTCGATACCACGGCCTCACAGAAAATCGGCAGTGAAGCAATGTTAGCATTGCATTTCGCCGCGTGAGTGAGGTTACCGGAGGCCCTAACCCTTCTCTCTCCTTTATTCCCGTCCTTCCACTCCTCTCTTCCCACTCTTCCCCCCGGCCCCCTCTTCCCCCTCCCCCTTTACCCTCTCTTCCCCCCACTTTTCTCCCCCTCCCCCTCTTCCCCCCTTCCCTTCTTCTTCTACTCTACTCCCACCTTAAAGGGAGGCAACGCACTTGTGACTTTCGAGTTACAGGTGCCCATGGGCGGCGGTAGTCATTTACCATCAGGTGACCCCCTTTTGCCCCCTATATCATAAAAAAAAGTGTAAATCTTGCTAGGTAGGTAGGTACCTACCATTTTTTACTTTCATAATCATTTCATAATGATATTTCGTTTAATTCAATAATATATGTATGTAGCTAAATACATAAGTAAATAGATAGCTAAGCCTAGGAACTACCTACTAGTTTTTTTTTAACGCGAGCGTGGGTAAGTCACTCGTGTGTCACTTTTGTCACCCCATCTACTTTTTTATTTTTTTAATCCAGGTATTATACTCGGTGGAAAAGTGAAATACCTACCTATTAAAAAAGAAATAAATTACGTACTAGTACGTACATACAACATAAAAAATATTTTATAGTCTTACCTTTCGGAGTTTCCAGGTAATTTAAAAAATGTTACCTCTGGATGTGTTTTTGAAGAATTCAAGCAACCAAAAACAGCACAACATAGTCTTTAATTTCTATTTGACATATTAATTACTTAAGTATTGTATTTATTTCAATGAAATACACAAATCGCACGTTTACTGCTTAAAAAACGATCACACCGTTTGTTCGTTACTGCAGAGCAGTCGCGACTACTCGCGACTGTTTGTGTACCGAGTGTATACCGAACGCAAGGCGTGTAGGTATGTCTAGCGATCCGACCGTTTGTATGAAGATACCATACTGTTTATACATTATACTGTGGTTAAACGATCATTTATTACATACATCACATACCTACATGCTAAGTTTCAGAAGCTTGAGCCCCATGGAACTTTACATTATAGGAACCAAGTGGCAGATGTTTAAAGATTTTAATAATAAATTTTAGTACAAACCCACACATTAGTTACTTAAAGTAATATAATTTTGAACTTAACAATGTAAATCACCAAATAACGTTGCTGTAATTTAGATACATGTAAGTTCAAAAAATTAAATGGCTAGGTTAGTGCCATGTACATACATGTATGTATTTAGTTGGTAAGCCTATAAATAAATGCATACCACTGGATTGGGTCAGTTTCCTTAGTTTGTTAACTTACGATAAAATAACTTTGCCACCCGTTTGTGAGAATTAAATAAGAAGACCTGAATTGCTTGACAATCCGAACAAAAGACGCGGCTGAAGGGTCAACGACCAATGATAAATTCAATTTAGCTTGAGTCGACTACTGTAGGATGTGAACATCTTAAATTCTACTATTTAAATGGCAACCATACCGGACTGAGCGTAAAATTCCAATGTGCAATACATGTCCGTTTCTCTGTTTATAATGTACCATGGTTTTTCCTTATTATCGTCTTAACCTCTTAACAACACAGACTCTGTCTCTGTCTAAAGTTAAAATTAAAATGTGTTTTGTTCTTGCAATGTGACATATAGCTTCCAGAAGTCACGATTAGCGATCCAGATGATCGAGATTTACCGAGGTAAAAGATTGAAACAAAAAACTTTTGTAGTATTCCTTTTGTCCTACGAGCTGTTTTTTTTTATGACTTGGCTTCGCACGGCTTGTGCTTTTGCCATCTAGGCTGTTTGTTGTATTTTTTTTATATTCAAAATAAACAAACGAACAAGCCCTCTCGTTACAATCGCAATCGTTATATGAGCAGGGTCAGTATACCTGCATCAAGTTCCCCAAACTAAGGTCTCGAGACGCAGGGACCTTTATATGGTAGGTCTTACCTCCAACGGCATGGCGTCGGTACATAATAAGGCTAGTTACACGTATGCCTATCAGTCACAAGGTATCGCCACTCGTGAAACCACACTCACAGCACCATCAGAGGGCGCAGGACCCGGCACCTGTGGTACCCTGATCCTAACAGCCGCACCCGTAGTTCCGGCTGTGAACCCTATATACTCCGGGTGGCTAGTAGATATAAATACTAATAATAAAGCCTTTTACTCGGACATTAGATACAATTACGTTTCTTACACTACTGCACTGTTAAATTTACATTATTTTTTTACATACGAGTACTTAATTAAAATTATTTGCGGATTTGGTGCTTCTTTACTATCTATAAGTCCGCTTGCCAGCCAACCTACTCCATTCTGGTCTCTCTCTGGCCATTTTACTCCATGTTAGGCCTGCAACCTGCATGATATCATCCATCCATCCATCCATCCTTCCAAACTTTCACATTTATAATATTAGTGGGATATAAATTTTTATCTTTCATTACTTCCCTTAGGCCCCAAAACCTTTTCCAACTGTTTGTTATCCTTCTTTTGATTTCATTGTTTATGTTATCGTTAGGTGATATATTATGATCTGTCCGAGGTATATATTATTATATTCTTCAACATAACTAATTTGTGACTCGCATACATTTATGCTGCTTTTATGTCCATTGGTCATTACTTTTGTTTTTCTTCGGGATTTAATTGTAGTCCTGCTTTTTCACTTTCAGGTGCAAGTTCGATTAATATTCTGTTTAGGTCTCCTGCCGTCTTTGCGAATAGCACAATATCATCTGCAAATTTTAAGTGTGTTAGTGTGCAGCCGTCTATACTTAAACTCAGATTTTCCCACTCCAAGTTTCAGAAGATCATTTTCAAAACAGCGGAGAAAAGTTTCGGAGATAGAGGATCTCCTTGTCTTACTCCTTTTTGTATCTTAAATGAATCTCCTTTTTTTCTAGTTGGATGCACGCCGAGCTGTTTTTGTATACATTTCTAATCAATCTTATATACTTTTGTTCAATCCCTTGTTCTTTTAACGCCTCCCAGATGTTTGTATGTCGTCGTTTGTAAGTCGAATGCCTTACTATAGTCGACAAGTGCTAGATAGTATATAAGTTGATATTCTACTTATTTCTCGATGATTTGTCTAAGAGCATGGATTTGATCAAGTACTGAGTAGTCTTTTCTAATACCTGCTTATTCTATTGTCTGTTGTTCGTTGAGTTTTCCTTCCATTCGCTTGAGTAAGATCTTTGCAAATATTTTATACAGGTTGGACATCAAGCTTATGGGCCGGTAGTTTATGATATCGTACTGATCTCCTTTTTTGTACAGAAGGATTATATTAGATTGAGACCATTCCTGTGGGATCGTTTCTGTGTTGTTGTAGCTAGTAGATAGGAGGGGCAAACGAACAGACGGGTCACCTGATATTAAGTAACTACCGGTACCCATGGTGTCCACCTGCAACTCAAGACACACATGCGTTGCCGAACTTGCCGCCCTTTAAGGTGGGAGTACAGGAAGGATAAGAGTACGGGAAATCTCCCTCCGGTGATTTGCCGGCCTGACCGGAGTGATACCACGGCCTCACAGTATACTGGCGTGAAGCAATCTTCACGCCCGTATACTGTGAGGCCGTGGTATCACCTTACGTGCCGAAGCATGGCTCTCCCACGTTATATCTTTCGTTGTTATTATTCTCGATCATCCTCGATATTTAGGTCTTGCAGTATTAAGACCTAAATATCGAGGATGAAATATCAACGACTGTATTGTTAATCTTATCTAACGCTTATTAAATTTATATGAAGGGGTAGAATGAGGTGGAAACTAATTGACAGATGACTATTACTATGTGTTTAGTCCATTTAAAAGAAAAAAGACTAATGAGCCAGGGAGGGCAAGGGCTGGGAGAAGAAGAAGAAGAGAAATGTACTGAAATATTCCAACGAGGTCCGATAAGGAGCAGTCCAACTGAAAATACAAAGCTAAACAGCATTGCTTGTATGGCATTATGGTTTTGATGGTACCAAAGGTTATAGGAGCTCCTTAGGGTCTAGCACTCACTACTCTCCTGTCCTGTCTGTCGACACCACTCATAGGCAGATTAACTGTTGGTTAACCATAGTCTTGTGTAGGGTTCACTTGCGTTCCATAAAAGCAAAAATCTGATGTGATCCCATAGGCTCTCCTCAAAACATGAGTATTCTTGTCTCTCTATATATCTATATCTCTGTCTACCTCGTCAGGATAAAAATCGTTATGGCTATCGGTACTACATCCTTTAAATTTCATTGTTCTAAAACTTTAACGATATGTAAGTATAATTTTCAACAGCGACGCGGCAAATAGTTTAAAAGTAGGTTATTTTTTACTTTGTAGTCAGATTGTTAAATCACACACACATAAATACTCACGATGAATTGTGAACCTCTTATTTTACTGTCAGTTAAAAAGATGCTCTTTACTCATCTACCGCCCTGATCTTCCATCTATCACTATTTCATATGTCTGTTTAATATCATCTTGATATCGATGCCTCGGTAATTAACGTTTACGGAAGCTTTTCAGTTTTTTACGTATCCTTTAATATTTAAAGCTATACGCATAAGACTGAAATTGAAAGTTTAAATGATAAAACAAAGTTGGGTGCATTTGTTTTGAATTAAAACGGGATGGGACATATTGTTGGATAGTTTATCGATAATAATTGTTTATTTATTTATTCATGCTTACATCTAACATTACGGGAACAACCCTATTGTGATAGAGAAGCTTATATCTAGATTAAACCTATCTATATGTATAAACATTACATCTAAATTATATTTCAAAAACATTTTATCATAAAGGTAGCCTTAGCTTTGTGAACTTGTTCAACGAACAAGGAAACAGATCTACACACTCAGCAACCTCGTTAAGTATAAACATTATGCGTAACGCGCGTGTCATTGGTGCGTGGCGTGCCTGCTGTAGCAAATTAGTGACAAATATATTGTAATTAAACAGTGATAGTCTGACGATATTTTGTATTTCAATTTAAATGCTGTGGAAATAATAGTAAGTACTTACTTTTACGACCTCAGTGCATCAGCATTTAGCTTATTCGAAGCCGCTAATAAACTTTTAATTAGCTTTTGCTAGGGGCTCCACCCACGTGAGTCTTGGAACCTATAAGCCTTGGGTTAATTTAGAGCAGATAGATAGGATCTGTATGCCAAACTTAGTTTAAATCAAGTGATTCAGTAATAATCATCTCTGCCAAAGAATAACTTTAATTATGTCCACATTTTTCGAAACATTTTTTTCAAATTTTCACTGACCCCAACATATCAGTCAGTGCCAGTCAGTCAGGGCTAAAGTGGGTGTAGACCAATGGCCATGAGTTTTTATTTAATATATATTTTTTTACAGATTGTATGTATTGCTTTGAAAAGCATTTGCATTGTATGTAAACGTAAACTAGTTACTAGCATCATCATTTTGATAAGTTTAGATAGAGTTTGAGTCGAGTTGAGTTTTAACGAAGTTTTGTAGTAGTAATAGTAGAAGTATGTTTTACTCGTACTTTACAAAAAAATTTTTTTTTAAGTTTTCCTTACTCGGAGTAATACAGGTCTTCATATGTGTATAAACCCTGCTAAACACATTGTTCCAGTATTCCTCATCGTGAACAATCCGCTGAACAGTTGGTGCACTTAAGGGTTTCCTTGGTCTGCCGATATGTCACACCGAGTCACGCGTCGGTCTTCCTGCAATAATTTTCGTACAGTCTTAATGTTCTTATCGGTAGGTCGTCCTCAATGTTAAAATTGCCGCGATTGAATTGAATATACGACCGTTCTATGATCCTTAAAGATGGACAAGTTTCTCTCAGTGCACTCATTTCAATGTAAAACATATTTTGTAAAACTCTAAGTGTGGCTTTAGTTAAGCCACGAACTAACTAACTAACTACACGAATGTTATAACGAGAATACTCCTCCATTTTCATTTAGAAAATTTATTTAAACATCGAACGAACAGTTGATTGCCTGATTATGGATAGCGCCCCTAGAAATTTTAAAAATATTTGATTTTTTTTAGTATAACATGAAAAGGCACTCAAAGTTATTATTTTATTAATTATCATGCTGCACTGGATCAGAGGTATATCTACTGGTCCTTTTGTTCCCATATTTCAATTAATTAAACAAAAACGGTACCAAATTAAATTCAGTAAAGCTGTAATTTTAAAGTTCTGTTTTAGTCGTTAAGGCGTTATATTCAACCATCCATTTCGCCGGTTCATGGACATCGGCATAGTCAGGGATATAACTACGTCACTTACCAAAATATCTGCAATAAAGTCTTATTAAAACAAAGCGAGATACGTTTGTTAGACAAAGACAAACATTAATATAACGGTTATAACGTTGGTAATCCTATTTTAAACGTTCTAAGACATTCGTAGTAACCCGATATATGTGTGGAACAAAATATTGTACTTGACACGACCGCATGTTTAATTATAAATGTATCGTATAACAAACTGATATTTACGTTGCAATTAGGATTAATAAACCCCTGTTATAATTATAATGACCCTTCATTATTTAATTATAACATAAAGTTCCTTTTACATAATGGCCTGTTTTAAAAAGTGGCTTTCAAAAAATCTTTTTTATTATGCTATATATTCGTATGGGTATTTATTGACCTCATCCATTGAACAATTTACCCAATTCTGAAAGGCAAAACTCATTAATAAGTGCATTATATGTAATAATGATAACATACGGTAATAAAACATAAACGTTGATTGTTCGGCACAAAAAATAAATTGCAGGAACGGGCTATGGAAAGGGCTATAGCTGTCGTTTCTCTACAATTTTCAGTTTAACTGTATGGATGGTGCCACGAGAAAAGTAAAGAAAGAAAGAAAGAAAAAAGTTTATTTTGGCAACACACAAAAAATACATGTAGGTGCAATAAACAATGTTGCAGCTTAGTTGCCAAAAATGGGCCCAATTTAGCATTGTGTCGAGACGAAAGCCTGACGCTGGCTTTCAATTGGGCCCTATGTGTAAAACCAGTTGCAGACCATCATTATTATGATAGGTACTACATAATACATAATAATAATACTTAATAACATTAATTAATTAAACAAAATAACAGGCCAAATAACAGATACCTAAGCAGGTGATTCTAATATTCATTACAGTATACACAATAACTAAATAAATCTATAAAAACTAAATAACAAAAAATGTGTACAATCTTTTAGCAGCATGTGGCGGCATGTTCTCTATTCTCTCAACGGACAGGTGTCTCCGTTTACAGAGGGCTCGTACAACATTATTATATTTGTATATGTACAAACTATATCACTACATAGTATAAAACAAAGTCGCTTCCTGCTGTCCGTCTGTCCCTATGTATGCTTAGATTTTTAAAACTACGCAACGGAATTTGATGCGGTTTTTTAATAGATAGAGTGATTCAAGAGGAAGGTTTATATGTATAATACATGCATAATACGAGATAGATCAAAATAATGTACTACAGTATTGTACATCTTAAAAAGTTCTACAAAAAAGCCGCGATGGTATATGTCTATCTCTTAGGGATAACCCACAATAACTATTTTTTATCTTTTACTTTTTACGAGAAATAATGGCTTATTTACGAAGAGATTTTAAGCAATACAGCATTAATCCTTATCCAATTAAGTACCGTAAATACATAGTGCATTTAATATAGATTAAAATGGCTCTTTACAGGATTGGACTTTACAGGACATGGATTTAAAATGCAGGGACATAGCGGTTGCGGTGGTTGCAGGCGATGAGTGTTTTTCACATGGCCAATTATATGTCGCTCTTTCAAGAGTAACCTCTTAAGCAAACATGTTTGTATAGTCTAATGACAAAAAAGCTGTAAACGTTGTATGTAAAGACATTCTGTAGTATATTTAGTATCATCATTGCACCCGTGCGAAGCCGGGGCGGGTCGCTACTTATATTTTAAAGTAGTAGGTGGTACGCCGAGTTTTAGGTGTTTGATTACTACACGGTACAAAAAAAATTCAAAAATAGTTATTCTGATCTGGGTCTTTTTGTTCGCGTGTTTTAACGTTGGTAAAGTTGTTGACGACACAGGAATGATTTCTAGTGCGGGAGTTTCTTTATATGAAATTTTAAAATAACTATGCTCATCTTAATGCCTACTTTCAATGAATTCAAAGTGACGAGGGTGGTGATCGTTAGACATAGCGATACTCGTCAACGATGTTACTTGTGGTTATTTTTTTAGCCTTAATGCTAATGCCGTTCAGAATTTAATTACGTAGTACCACCAACAAGACCTTCCTTATCCTAGAGAGTATCCTTATATTATTAGACTTGTTTTTCAACCAAGCCGTACACAAAAGTATGCAAATAAAATCACGTAGGTGATGTGATAAAAATAATTTAAAAAAGGCGCTAATAAAATTTCGCAATATCTCCAATCACACCAATTGTTTTTAGTTTAAAAAAAAAAAATTCTATCGATAAAAATCGAACGTCACTATTTCCAAACTAACACACTTTGTGTACATCTGTTCAGTAAAGTCAAAACTTTAGCTCGAACAGAGATGGTATAGTAAACAATTCTTTCTGACGCTGACTCTGTGTTATTTTTAGGTCAATAGCTTTTGAATTCGCTCATCGCTAGTTGTACCAATGAAAATGTAAAGCGCTATGCGTGAACGCACCAAGAATAACATATATTCGATATTTATATTTAATTTGATAATTTTATTGCATCATATTTTGGGTGGTTATAGGTAGAAAAAGTTGATGCTAACCGACAGCGAAAAAATGGTATTTCGGCAGAGGAGTCCTTGTCCATCTCTCTCAGGTTCCTATAGGATTTAAAAAGATAATCTGATTCGAAAGTCATAAAACTATTTTCAAAAGCACTTATTTTATAATTCAAATAGTTCATAAAATAGTTTTATAACTTTCATGTCATAACTGATATGAAAATATAATGATTTTGTAAAATAAAAATTTAAAAACTTAGAACTTTAAATTAAAAACAGATTAACAATTAACGGACCGAGGAACCAAATTCCCAAAGTCACGAACACATTACAAATTATAATTCGTTAATTAAAAGAACAAGAGGTATGAGACATGGCTACTTACTTTGAGTTGAGTGATACTTGGTTTTTAAATTTGTAAGCGAAGCTGCTTGAGACCTTTTTACAGGAGCATATCATATATAAATTAATTAAATTAAATATCAATTTGCTTTTGCAAGAAGGAGAGAGTTCAATTTTTTAGCGATGTTTGAGATGTTTCAAATGAATAAAACAAGAATTTGCATAAACTGCAATTCCGATTGTTTTGTTCAAGCAAAACTGCTCACCAATGAAATATAAGAAAATTACGTGTTTCATTTTCATACATTTCAATACTAACCACATAGATGCAGTTTTCTTAAAAATAGCGATAACGTAAAACCATTTACACGAACTTCATAGCGATAGAGTGTTAAAACATAGACAATATGAAAACCTGCAGTTTTATACAACGTGATCTCGAGATAGCTTGATAGAGAGATGCGATAATGCGAGAGGTGTTGATAATAAATAAATTCCTTATTAAATTAAAAAAACAAAGTGAGAAAGTCCGGTTTTTGATCTTCATCGATGAGGTTCAGATTTGTTAGCAATTTACCTACTCAGACTCATACGTATAAATTTCGTGCGAAGTTTAGTTGACCAGTGCGTATTTAGAAACTTCACATGAATAGAATAAAAATCATGTTAAAAATAAGTGTTAGTGACGTCAGTGACTGTGGGAAGGACTTATCGCAACCGGTAGTTTTGAAGTAGGTATGTACATATTTTTTTCATAATAGTTTTGTTATAATAATATGGTAAATAGTTGTTTGTAGATGTAATACTATATAGTACATCCCACTAATATTATAAATGTGAAAATTTGGATGGATAAATGGATGTTTGTTACTCTTTCACGCAAAAACCACTGAACCGATTGCGTTGAAACTTGGTATGTAGATAACTGGAGACCTGTATTAACATTTAGGCTACTTTTTATCCCGATTGTCCCACGGGATCGGGACTTACGTGGGTGAAACCGCGGGGCGCTGCTGATATCATATAATTCGTTAATAACAGTTTTATTGGTGCATTGTTTTAACAGCGAAAGGTTAATTAAGAAAGTATTTTTCTGTTATTAAAACGTTATTTTGAGAATATGGTTTCTTCTTTAGTTATTATAATAAGCTTCTAGCTTTTATTTCATTTCATCTGCCATAATAGTAAAGAGTGGCCTCATAACTAAAGGACAATGATCTCCATCTGCAGAAGGTCCGTTACGTGTCTGGCTGGAAATTATCTATTCAAGAACAATCTCTTGACTGGTCAGTGACCAGCCAGACATATGTAAGGACTCCGTAGTAAACAAGCCAAGATGCAGCCCAGACACTTGAGTACTTTGACGTTATTTTAGATGCTCTGATATTATGGGCTTACCGATAGTCATGGTGAGATATTCTTCACTAGATAATCCGTCTTGATTTCCATACGTAATGAATAACTATAGTTTAATAAAACTAAAAATACACGCTTCCTCAAAGATGCCAAATTATGGCCAATTGTATACATAAACATACCCAGTTCCATTTCGATACGACAATTTATTAGAAGTAGGTAAACATTGACTTTAAAAATTTGTTTACATAGTTATTTAGTTAATTACGAGTGTCAAAGCTAAAGCTAAAAAGCGTGTTAAAAATGGATCAGCTACGGCTAAATTACGAACTTTAGCTGATCAGCTTTGCCGTGTTAATCGTTCGTAAATATAAAAAAAGCTCCGATATTTTTAAATAACATTGCAGATTTTCGATAGTAATCTTTTTTTTTACTTAAGAAGTTAATACAGATTATTTATTTTATAAGATAATAGCAACCCGCCCCGATTTCGCACGGGTAGTAGAGACATCTTCAACAGTCATCATAATATTTCAACTAATTTCCACAAAACGTTAACAAATTATACACCCTTCCTCATGAATCACTTTGTCTATTGGTGAAAACCGCATGAAAATTCGTTCAGTAGTTTTTCAGTTTATCGTGAACAGACAGACAGACACGGCGGGGGACTTTGTTTTATAATATATAGTGATTAGGTATGGCCTCGGGTTAAAGCCTTATCCATTTTCTTCTGTACGTCTCTAACTATGCCATTAGTAGTAGTCCCAGTTATTTCCTGCTATATAGTATCAGCTTTTACATCAGCACCTTATTTTTGGCCGGTCGGGCGGCCTACTCTTCTTATTCTTGTTGGTCTCTTCCATCACGTAGTCGTAAATGTCCATCTCATTTAAATAGTTCGTATATTAAGCCTAAAATTGTCAAGGTCAATCAGAGCCCGTCGCTAAAAGCCACAGCTACAGGCAACCAGTCTAATGTAAATATTAAAACGACAATCTTTTGTTTACCAATATGGTGGGAAGCGTTCGGTATTTATAGAATAACATGTATTTAACTATTCATACATAATTGTGATTTCTCGCTTACCTCGCTTATGCTGGCCACAGTTGGGTGATTCACTGATTAAGCCACCGATTTAGATGGTTAACTGTTTAAGGTTCTATACGCATTCTTAATATGTACATGTTTATAACGTTCACGTGATTGTTAATCATTTATCAAATAATACTTGGGTAGACGCTAGACTAGAATTTCTGTATCCTGTAATAATGTAATCCATGAATATGTCTGTCAAATGTTCTAGAACCCGTCTTACATGGTCCGCTTATGGCCCAGAATAAAATAATTATTAGTCTTTTAGTTAAATTAGTGCAGTAAGGTGCCTTTTTAAGTAGGTTTACATTGAATCATCATAAATAGTATAAAAGTTACCTATTACACAAATATTTTTTTCAGAGTCAATCTTCAAGATTTTCCATTTGTTTCACTATTGCATGACGCGTGCGCCAGCGTCACCGCGGTGACTGGGCGGTCGCCGCCCACTGAAACACCAGTCTCGACGTCCACTCCGTGCGGTCCGCCTGTCGTTTCCCACCGCGATATACAAACCCTTATTTATAAATATAATTTATACTATATGTAATTGAAAGTATATTTGCACGTGATACGAATTCCGCGCCATTTTAGTTTTTTTTTAATTTACATATTTCGAGCGGGAAACGGTGAAACGCGATTCGTTGATTCGATATTCCGAATTTAAATTGTGTGTCGGACAAACGGGGTGAAAAATATTTGTGGTGCATTTTTGAGGATATACTGTGAACTCTTTGGTAAAAGGTACTTTGTTTATTTTATTTACCTAAGTTTATTTTAGTGGTACCAGCCGGCGACCGGTCAACGGCCCTGAGTCTTGTTTTTTTTTTGTATTTTCAATTTGATAATTAATAGTTATATGGATATTATGTCATAGTATGTTTTGTTGTGTAAACAACATCAATGAACAAGTTTATATATATATATATACATATATATTCATAAATCTAGTAACTGTTATTCGTGCTGATGATATGTAATATAAGGCGTTCATTAATTTTTCATTAGATTCGTAGAACGTTATCATTTTAAATAGTGCGATTAATGTGAGTGCTAGTGAGCAAAGATCTCATCATCTACTGACAAAAGATATAAGAATTATTACATAAATATGGATGGATGCATGGATGGATGTTTGTTACTCTTTCATGCCAAAACTACTGAACCGATTGCGATGAAACTTGGTATGTAGATAGCTGGAGACCTGGATTAACATATAGGCTACTTTTTATCCCGATATTCCCACGGGATTGGGACTTACGCGGGTGAAACCGCGGGGCGCTGCTAGTATCTAATATGCAGTAGTAGAAGGTAAACTGTGTATTGTTATTCGAATACCTACCTACACTCACTCGAGTAAAAGGATTTAGGTGAAAAACTCCTATAGTGTGATCGCGTGACTTCAAACCTCATAATAATTACCCTAGGGTAACGACCCTTCCCTGCTTTCGAGTTCTTGAAGTTTGAAATATTTATTCTATCAATACATTACAGCATTATATTCTATTTATAGCTACCTAATCGATATGAGGTTATAATTTTTGAACAATTATAGGTAGGTACAGCACTAGAAAAAAAAGCACTAGTATTTAGCTGAATGCACAGAGCCCCTTGAGTATGAGTTTTTTACAGAGCATCTATTAACTATGAGTGTTGTCACTTTCTCCATATAATTGTCGGCCCTGTCGAAAACAGTGGCTAAACTAAAGTAATATACCTATGAAGAAAATTGACGACGTTACTTAATACTTTGTAAACGTTTTTAAGAGCACTACCGTTAAGCGGTTCCTTGACGATCATGCGGCATGACATATTATTTTATTATATGTCATGCCTTTTGTCATTATTACTATTGTCATGCATTTTATTATATTTATATTTATTTATAAATCTGCCTTTGCCAAAGACATTTCCATACCAGCCCAGCCCACTGTAGTATATATATCGACTGAATAAAATGATTATACCAAGCGAATTATCATGCTGCAAGATAGACTCAACAGGTCCTTCATGCAGCATGATGATTCAGCATGTCATGCCGCATGATCGTCTATGGAGCGCTTAATTCCCAAAGTGCTCCCATTACGTACGTGGGACTAAATTATAGTTGGTAAAATTTGCCAAATGAGATACAGGCTCGTGTGTATGTATGTATGTTTGTTTGTATGTAAGTATTTATTTGTCATTTACTTTACAATAGGTTTACAATTTTGAACAAAAAGTAGTCAAATTTAAAAAAGTCCACCCCGATCCCCACCCAGCGCAAAGCTGCTCATAACAACTTTGGCGCCAAGTAAGACCCGGAGCGACTGTCTGTATGTATGTATGACTGACTATGTATGACTGTGTGTATGTAGATATTTACCTAAAAATGACACAAATAATTGTCTCATCTCCGAATTCACTGCACTCCATATGGTGAAGTTACCGTTCGTAACCGAATCGTTTAAAAACAAACAGCTTAAAATCGTATTATATAATTATATTATTATTATATACTTGTTATGAATAATCAGATAACATAAAGGTATTATATCAACAATGTTGCAAAACTGTTGATCATTTTCAAATGTTGTAAAATATGTTAAAGGAACCGTGGACAAAAATGTTTTATTTGTAACTAGCTGTGCCCGCGACTTCGTCCGCGTGGAATAGCATATTTATATCAAATCAGCAGCCTAAAATATAAGTTTCAAGCTTCTAGCTCTAAATATGACGATACTTCCATACAACTTTTCATCCCCACCTTTCAACTCCTTACACCCCTTTTTTCGCATTAAAAAGCCTATGTCCTTTTTCAGGCTCTAGACTATCTGTGTACCAAATTTCATTTAAATCGGTTCAGTAGTTTTGGGGTGAAAGGGCGACAGACAGACAGACAGAGTTACTTTCGCATTTATAATATTAGTAAGAGTCCTATGAGAATCTCGTGCCTACGATTCCTACGAACATTATACGTGTTTTTGCTATTCTGCGGGAGTAACTTTATATTAATTAAAATGGCGATTCCTGATTACGTGTCGTTGAACTGAGCGCTAACAGACAGGTTCTACAGGTACGCCGGAGTAATTCTATTCCGTCCGGTCCTAAGATCATTTACATTATAATTTCACTGTTTTCTCTTAGGGTAATATTTTTGAAGTGGAAACTACTTTAGCGGCATTGTGCACTTTTGGGATGGGTAAAAAATGTTAAACTCGCGTCAAGACACGTGACCTGATCGAAAATTCCTAAGACGGAGCCGAGTTTCTTATATTTAAAAAATATAACATTCGAAATTCAAACATTTATGAGCGGCCAGGAGCTTCTAGGAGGAAGTTCTACTTCCAGTGTACCCTATGTATACATTTAGATATGTTATTACCTACTTTTTATTTTTAACCTAATATATATATACAGATGTGTGTGTGTGTATGTATGTGCAAATACATTGTGAAGTTATGTTTTCACTTCTGAAGTGCAGTCCTACGACTGACTGTTTTTTTTATGGATGTAAGGGTCGACAAGTCGATGTCTGACATTGTACATTTGTGTTCACACCGTTTTGCTGGCAAGCCTACGACATTTAACAAGTGATTATATTTGAAACGGATAGCATAGTTTTAGACAATAAGGATCGTGTGGGCTGCACTTGACTTTGACATCTTTAGCAGTCGTTACGTAGTAACTACTTATGCCGCGTTCCAATAATCAAGAAACGATTCGTTTTACTTACGGACGGTAAAATTTAGATTTTCGTTGATTATTAACCGACGAAAAAAAAGGAGGTTCTCAATTCGACCGTATATATATATATATTTTTTAGGTTTGTTCAGCCCTCTCCGTTATTTATGAACCGATTTTGATTATTAGATAGGGTATACCTCAAGGGTGGTCCCATGTCAAGGAAGTCAGGATCTGAAGATGGGATCCTGATAAAATTGAGAGAAACCTTCGAAAATTGTAGGAACGAATAGTGTTTCTGTTTACTTTTCATTACTTTATCAGGTATTTGCGTTCAGAAATCATCACATCATGTAGCTGAGCTGATGATGTAAAAAAATCATCAAATAAAAATCTTTTTAACAAAAAATTAAACCGACGAAAAGAACTAAAAATTCGGTTTAATTTTTTGTTAAAAAGATTTTTTCAACGAAAATTTTACCGTCCGTAAGCAAAATGAAGTCTTTAGACATTTATTACATTACATTTGAAGCCTTTTGATTATAGCCAATAATATATGATCTGTTAATTACTAATCAAATGTATGTGCTCTTAATTCTAGAAGAAGGACGTGCCTCTTGTGACTTAGAAAATATGGTTCTTAATTGTTTTGTCTTTGCTTATATTGTAGATAAAATAAAATTAACTCTACATTATCAAAATCGTTACCAATAAGTAATAAAACAAAATTAAAATATTGATTAATTTGGTTTAACTTTATTAACTTAAAATGCATTTATTTTATAAAAAAAATAATAATGACTGATAAATAACTTTAAAAAATGTCGGTGGTATGTACCTATATCACCGACATCAATGCGCCTAAATCATGATAAATTGTAAAAAAGGTACACATTACCAACATCAATGTGCCTAATTCATGATAAATTGTAAAAAAGGTACACATCACCAACATCAATGCGCCTAAATCATGATAAATTGTAAAAAAGGTACACATCACCAACATCAATGCGCCTAAATCATGATAAATTGTAAAAAAGGTACACATCACCAACATCAATGCGCCTAAATCATGATAAATTGTAAAAAAGGTACACATCACCAACATCAATGCGCCTAAATCATGATAAATTGTAAAAAAGGTACACATCACCAACATCAATGCGCCTAAATCATGATAAATTGTGAAAAAGGTACACATCACCAACATCAATTGAAATCCCTCGAAAATTGTAGGAACGAATTAAAATTTTATTTACGAAAATTGTAGAAAGGAAGAATAGTGTTTCTGTTTACTTTTCATTACTCTATCAGGTATTTGCGTTAAGAAATCATCACATCATGTTGCTGAGCTGATGATGAAAAAAATCATCAAATAAAAATGTTTTTAACAAAAAATTAGGTATAGTTAATCATTTTATTATTTGGCGCCGACTCAAAATAAGTTTATAAAAATTTTATAGTTATTTATTTTTGCTTTTTAGTTCTTTTCGTCGGTTTAATTTTTTGTTAAAAAGATTTTTATTGAAGATGGCGTTATTTGGTCGATGATGATGATGAGGAAACGATAACCTTGCAGGATCATTGTAACTGAAACTAACAATTGCAATCATCTATATATATATAACTGAATTCCTATTTCCCTTGGTCACGGCACACGCGTGAACGGCTGGATCGATTTCGCTAATAATTTTTTTTTGTGTTTATTATTGTCAGGAGAAGGTTCTTATGAAAGAAAAATTAAGAAAGTTGCACGGAAAATTAGAACATTTAAGAAAACTTAACGAGGGACTTACGCGGGTGAAACCGCGGGTAGCAGTTTGAATAAATTTTGGAACGATTGAAATAGCAATCAGACCTCTGACCTGAAATAAGTAAAAAAAGATTCGTGATGAAAGGAGACAGAGCACGCCTTGATGCATTTTTAATATGTGTTGCCTTGCTCCACAAATTGTACCTACTGTAAAGTGAAAATGTTGCCAGCATTCAAAGGCTATGTTACCCAATTATCAGCAGACAGACTGTACGCTCGGTTCGGTTTGGCCAGCGAGCGGTATTTTTTATACCGCACGCCTAAGATTCTATTGAGTGAATTTTGCTTAGTAGTATTCTACCTTACTCCACATCATCCAAATTAATTAGAAACAACGCCGCGGTGTGTAATTTTATTCAGAGAACAGTTAATTTGAAAGAGAATTTATTCCTTCACTAGAATATGCATTAATTATATTCACTAGATAACGGTGTTAAACTTGTTGCTTGAAATTATATAAGTAGTTTGAATTTTATTAAAAATATGATTTTAAAATATAATGGAATTTGTTTCAAGTTTACTAGTAATCTGCACATTTATAGATTATTCAATTTCTTCAAGATGACAAGCATTTAATTTTCATTAAATGACTTTTTTATGGTATAGGGGGCAAACGAGCAGACGGGTCACCTGACGGTAAATGACTACCGCCGCCCATCGGCACCTGCAACTCAAGAGTCACAAGTGCGTTGCCGGCCTTTAAGGTGGGAGTAGGAGAAGGGAGAGGAGGAGAGGGAAGGGTTGGGGCCTCCGGTAACCTCACTCACGCGGTGAAAAGTAATGCAAGCATTGCTTCATGGTATCACTCCGGTCGAGCCGGCCCATACGTGCCGAGGCATGGCTCTCCCACGAACATTTTTATTTTAGTCTCTTTTACAATAACTATTTTTAATTGACTGATGCACTATTTAGCTGTTAATGGACGGCTAGTACATACTTACTTACTACTAAAATAATAAAATAAAACGACTTTCGGTCTCAAGTTTCGTAGTTATAGTTGCCTAAATTATGAAATATATTAGGCTAATTAAATTATTCTAAAAAGTACTTTCATATATTTTTTAAATATATTTTAGCGTTTTTGCACTGAATTTACCAATTCATTAATTTTTATACTCTCTATAAGTTTGTAATATCAGTGCAATAATATCAGTAAGCGGCGGCAGTGTATTGGCTAATACGTCGGACTTGCTTTCGAATGGTTGCGGGTTCGAACCCCACACACAAAAAAAACTAGTAATGTGTGACCCCTGTAACAAGTATTCTTTAAAAAATACTGTTGCATCTGATTTTTTAGCAGGCTAAGAAATATTGTAAAAAAAATATTTTTAACCCCCCGACGTGAACGAGAGGTGTGAGAAGTTTATAAGTTGAACTTGTGTATTTGTGTGTGTCTGTGGCATCATAGCTCCTAAGCAGATAGTACTAGCAAAAAGTAACTTGATCGAAAGTTAATTTAAGAAAATCTGTTCAGCCGTTCTAAGACCATCAGCTCTTTTCTATACGTTGATGCTATTTTTGAGTCAGGTTATTAAATTGTTTTTATTTATGTTATAGTTTAAGAAAATATACAAAACAATTGGTAAAAATGCTTTTATCATTTTATAAAAACGGATGAACATATAAATTTGAAAAACTAAGAACACATTTTTCTGTAATGATCACACAAATATTTCCCTTGTATTCATACGACATTTTCAACGAAACCAAACAAGAATTTATAAAATACTAAGTAAGTGTTATTAATAAATTTTCTAGGCGCACCTATGCTTGTTAAAAATATTTTAACGAGTTTGTGTGTGCCTCACTCTACACTTGAATCTTGAATAGTTTATGTTTATGCTGCGTTAAAGTATCGTGAAAAGAGAGAACCGTACTTCTTAAGTATAGAAAGTATGACAAATATACGCAGTCGAAATGTGCATGTGTCTAATTTCAAAAAGCAAGTGTAATGTCGACAAGACCGATAAAGAAACTAACTACAGCCTGCATGCTTATACCCTTGCAACATTGACGTAAAATAGGAAGTTTATGCTGTCACACTGGCTGAATACACTAAAAAAAATAGGTCGTGAATTTAGTTCCTTTTTCAAAAATAAATGAGTAGACGAGATAAGATAACAATGGATCACGGAGTTCGAATGTATCTGGACACGAGGCAGCGTGTCAAGACAAGTTCAAGAAAAATGTACTGGCGAGCAGCAGCCGTGCGTTATATTACACGAATCATTATGTACATGCGAGTGAACAAATGCTTAGTAGCTCCTCTTAAATACCTCCATTAGCCCAACCAATCCACAGATTACTAGGTACTGCGACGTTCCGGTCAGCAGCCAAGAACGAAACTATTTAAAACCGTCAACAAATACTTCACATCACTACAAATCAAGATGAAATGGCGAAGATATAGCATAATACACACACAAAAAAAACAATCGAATGGGAATCTCCTTTTAAAGTCGGTTAAAAATCAAGTGTAGACATTAGTCCACAGGACCAATACAGAAACTAACCACAGCCCGCATGCCTACGATACCCTTGCATCATTGTCGTAAAATAGTATATAATATGTTCGCTCACACTGGCTAAATTTACGTTAGAAAGTTAAAAAATTAAAATTCGTGAATTCAGTTTTTTTTTCAAAAATGTGTGGATGTTAATATTAATTTTAATAGTTTAAAGGACTAACGACAAATAATATTTAGCCGTTTTTGATTGAGGTGAGTGCAGACTTACATTGCTATTTTTTATTGCATTCCATATTTAGTGGAAGCACGAGGCCCTTTTCTATCCCGCAAAATACAAGAACCGTACGTTAAATTTTTTCGGTTGTCGGTTTTTGAAATATTCCTATAAATATTTAATTTTATGATCGTAATTTGTTTTATGGGAGGCGTTGACACTAGTGATACCTACAATGTTTTATTAGTTTACTTGAAACAGTAACATCATTTTCTGCTAATCATATTCAATTTTTGCAATATCTTGCTGTAATTTCATTATTTGCTAATAAATTATTCTTGCAATTATTTATTGCTGAGTACAAAAGCTTTACCTTAAAAAAAGAGTTTGGTACCGCTCTACGGAGTTCTTTGACCAGTATTTGGACTTTCTTTTTTAAAACCATATATAAAAAAAATACCACATCTTTCTTACAGGTATTTGGATTTGTATGCAATTAAAGGTTAAACATTAAGTTTAAATACACTTTAAAAACAATCAAACGGAACAGAAAGACATTTTTTTCAATTAAATGTAAAAAAAAAAAAAAATTGAGAATATGTATTTGCATTCACTATAAAATAGGAATAACATTTTCTATCGCCGTGGCGTGTTAAAGGGCTCGAACTTCTTGGCAACAGCCAGTTTGAGTTTATTTATTAATCTCTACAGCTATTTTGTAAGATCAGCAGTTGAAGTCAGCCTCAGCTGGTTGTATTTATAATAAACTAGCGACCCGCCCAGGCTTCGCACGGGTGCAATGATGATACTAAATATACTACAGAATGTCTTTATATACAACGTTCACAGCTTTTTTGTCATTAGACAATACAAACATGTTTTCTTCAGAGGTTACTCTTGAAAGAGCGACATATAATCTAAGCCTGCAACATTGAAGACATAGACATATACTGTCGCGGACTTTTTTGTAGACCTTTTTAAGGTGTACAATACTGTGGTACATTATTTTGATCTATCTCGTAGGGTTCAGCCAGCGTTTGCAATGTAAACGCAAAAACAAATGTGTTTATTTACGATATCACATTAGAAACCTCTAAAGTTATCAGTGTTTCTGTACTATATTATGCATGTATTATACATATAAACCTTTCTCTTGAATCACTCTGTCTATTAAAAAAAACTGCATCAAATTCCGTTGCGTAGTTTTAAAAATCTAAGCATACATAGGGACAGACGGACAGCAGGAAGCGACTTTGTTTTATACTATGTAGTGACTTAAGCCAATGAGGGGTTGAGGGCTACCGTTTTTATGCCCACAGTGAGGTCTTAGCTGTCAAAATTTGGTATAACGCGCGTGGAAACAGAGTTTAAATACAAATCATGTCCTATTATCGTATCTAACATCTGCCATAATTAATCGGGTATTGTATAACATATTCAACAGTAATTATTTATTTAGTAAATAAACACGCAATAAAGCCCCCAAACACACAGTAACATTTCAGATGCCATTTCGGAGCACAGATTAGTCAGTTTCGGAGACCTTACGCTACACCAGCGCTACTAGTATCAAATTCAAACGCGTTGGCCCTCATTAAAGAGTTCCACGGCAAGTTGCGTTTAACTGACAAAGTCTAATACCTAACATTAGTTTCAATGTCTCAAAGAACAAAAAAAAAAGGAAAAGAATTTAATTAAGTACACTAATTTTGTATGTAATACATGGATTGCTTATCAATAGTAGGAAGCAGCGTTCAGGGCACGTTTGAGTTCGTTTTTTGAGTTACAGCTGACTGACCTGACCAGCTCGAGCTATTGCTAACACTCCCATCCATATAAGCAATATCCTTTCCTTTCTAACTTAACTTTCCGTTGCTATATACTCCTAATTTTCCCATATTTCCTTCCCATTGCACGCTTGACGGCAAAAGGCGAGTGAGAGTACGTGAGTGTGACCAAAATTATAGTTGGCACAATGTTGGTGTTTAATGCGCGACTATGTTACATGTTTCGCCGTGACCGACTGTCTTGTTTGATAAATCTTTAATGGTTGGGGCAGATGTCACGATGGAAGTCGCTGTCCCGTCCCGACACCCGTTCGTTGTCTGCCCGAACTTTAAAAATTCTTGTCTTGCGCGTGATTTATGACGGCTAGTCGTAACTATTTTTTTATGCTATGTCTTTTAATAACTGCTTCATTGTTCAGAGTAGATATAATTTCTATTTTATTAAACCGAATTTACATTCATAGCCATGGTAGATATACATCCCGTTTTTAATATTTTGTATTGACTGTGACGACTGTGGCGTTTGTTGACAGTTTGATTATTAAGATTTCTACACAATATGACATTAATAATTAGGTATTATAGATTTTTCAATCGATGGGACTTACAGTCTATTATGGAAATAATACTTCAGTAACTTTTTCTCCTCTGTTATTTAACCGATCTTCTTTGTCTATATATTGTTAACCGATTTCAAAAAGGAGGAGGTTCTCAATTCAACAGATTTTTTTTTAAGTGAAAATTGATGTCCTTATGCGTAACGCGAGCCTCCGACATACTAAAGTGACGTATTGAGCCAGACTGGCGACGGGCAGCGGCCTGTGTTCATGATTAAATTTACAAATTATGAAATATGAAAAAAAAAATCAAACTATAACTAGTTTAAAAATTATATAGTTTTAAGATTTAGGGTTCAAAATAAAATGATATAAATATATGGAGACAGCCGTTCTGCCGACAGTCTCCATATATACATACCTACATATATATTTTTTTTGTTTTTATATTATGCGATATCTTATCGCATCTTATCCAATAAAAATCCTAAAAAATAATAATATAAAAAGTCATTTGTGAAAGGATTTTAATAATCCTTTTTTTAATTGAGTTGGTGGTACTCAAGGTGGGTTCCATTTCAATTTAAAGAAAATATTCAACCTCTAAGGGTGGAATTTAATGAATTACGATCGAATTTTGAACCATGGGCGAGGGTTAATTTGATCTAAATAGGTAAATTACAAAGACATTAACAACAACTTTACTTATCAAAATATTAAAAAAAAAAAAAAATCTTGTCACGTTGTTTGTCCGCGATGAACTCCTAAATTAAGTAACAGATTTTAATCAAATTTTGCACACTGTGTGCAGTTTGGTCTAACTTGAGATAGGATAGTTTTTATCACAATTTATCAATTTATAGTAAAAATATATTTTTTATTGCAAATTACTCAGCCACAGCAACTCGTGGCCGGGTAGCTAGTAATTTAAAAAAAAAACCTTGCGAATGACGAATGTTTCACAAACTTGGCTGGAATATAATTCGTTTTTGGTCTGCTTCCAGTATACCTGAATGTCATATTACGAAGCGCGCTTCTTGGCGAAGTGCCATAACGTGTTTATCAGAAACCGAAGAGCTTTCAAGGCCGGCATCGTAAATTAGCTTTAAATCGGATGACGTGGATCACTTTTTTTTGTATAATTTAAATAATGATTTATACAAGTATAAAATTGGATTTTGGCCAATAAAATAGAGTTTTAGCATAGACTACTTTTTGAAAAACGAATTCTATGTCGAGAAGATGTTTTGATGCTCAAAGACAACAAATTGTATGCTTCGCTCAAAACATCCTTGTCTTGGAATTCCAGCGGTGAGTAAGGATCAAAGTTCCTTTTAACAGAGTGGATGTTTCTTAAGTCTGGTTCGTTTCTGTACATTCGAAAAACAAAGAGAAACTGTAATAACTTGTATTACATACTAATTATCCGTATATTAGTCAGGGCAACTTTCACAGATTTACCATATTTTGATACAATTATAATAATAATAATAACCTTACACATCTCACACACGGCCGTCTGATCCCAAACTAGGCAGAGCCTGTACTATGGTAACCAGACTGCTGATAAACATACTTATATATTTCTAAATACATATATACATTTATACATAAATTATACCCAGACACAGAACAAATGATCATGCTCATCACACAATTATTTGTCCTAGGTGGGAATCGAACCCACGACCTCTGGCTTAGCAGTCAGGGTCACTACACACTAGACCAACAGGCCAGTCAATTTATTCAATCCATCAAATATATCCTACTAATATGATAAACGTGAAAGTTTGTGAGGATGTATGGATGTTTGTTGCTCTTTCACGCAAAAACCCCGATCCCGATATTCGTACGGCATTGGGACTTGTGTGGGTGAAACCGCGGGGCGCAGCTAGTATATAATATATAGAAAGAAAGAAATAAATAAACATTTATATCGAAACTAATCGAAAGTAACTTCGTCCCAAAGACACCTCGTGCGTTTTTTTTAATATACTTATGTACACCGTGCTTCGGTCACTCTTGTCCGATTTTCTTATACTTACTATATATCTATAAAAGAAACCAGTAACTACTAATATTATAATGTTTATTAATCAAACAATCTTTCTTCTATGTATAGTTCAAATGAAAGTTCATTGACCGAATAAAACTTACTTCGAGAAAAAACCTAAATATTTATGTTTGGTGGTCGGTTGCGTGGTAACGGACGAGGGGCGAAGCGATGAAATGTTAGTATATAATACATTATACCAGGAATCATGCAAACGAAGGAGTTCACCATCGATCAGCTTTATAATAACATCCAAGCGCAGGATACGGGCCTTTTGATCTAATGTGATTTTAATTGCAAAATGATGAAGGAAAATGAATTTTAGATGTAAGAGCAGTTGAAAAAGGATAGTCGATATGCCTAGCCTCGTCCCAGTTTCGCAAATACTAACTTGGATAATTAATATTAATTCTAGGGTTTATTGCATTACACTTCTTTTGAGATTGAGATTTATAAGTCACTAGGCACACAAGGCTTCGCACGGGTAGTAGAGACATCTTCAATAATCATCATAGTTTAATAAATTTACACAAAACGTTAACAAATTATACACCTAAACCTTCCTCATGAATCACTCTGTCTATTGGTGAAAACCGTATGAATGTTTTTTCAGTTTATCGTACACAGACCCAGACGCGGCGTGGAACTTTGTTTTATAATATGTAGTGATTACCAAATAGTAGAGGTTTATAATTGGAGAAAGATTTGCCAATCGTTTTAATCGATTTTATCAACAAATTAGGTTTCCAATTAGAGTGCTATTTTTATGTATAATATATGGGAATATCTTAGCCAACTGTGAACAGAATGTAAGAAATAAAACTGTTTCAATTTTTTTTTATTGATATCACTAAAGCTCGTCAGTACAAGATATTTAGGAAACAAAAAAAGCAGACCGGTCGAAGAACAGAGAAAAAAAGGGAGAGACAGTTTCATTATTTTACAAAAACGACATATACGTTCTGTCAAAAAAGTATATCGGGAATTGATAATTTAATTCTAATTCCAAATTCAATTCAAATAATTCTTTTCTGTGGTTAAGTTGGCATAACTGTTTTCTATATTGGCGCGAATTTAGATCAGGAGCTGTTATTTAGTTTGTTTTTAGTACAAAGAGTTTGTCTCAAATTTTGCAAATGGAATTTCATGTTTAAAGTCGTGGAAAATGTTACAGAAAGCATACCGACTACCGATGAATCGACTTTATCAAAAACTCGTGTATATGAGTGGAACAGTGCATTCAAAAGCGATCGAGATTCGACGGAAGATTTGCCTCGCTATGGTCGGCCATCAACGTCTTCAGCTGAAGTTAACATCGCTAAAGTAAAGGAAATTGTGACTGAAAATCCTCTTTCAAGTTTGAGATAGATAGCCTCTGTGCCTCACGAATCGATTCGTACCATTTTAAACGATCGCTTGGGCATGAAACACGTTGCCGCTTGACTAGTCTGATCTGAATTTTCTTCAAAAACTAAATCGCGTAAATGTCGCTGAAGACATGCTAGAACGAGCCAATTCCGACCCAACATTCGTAAAACGCATTGTTACTGGTCACACAAACTAGTCAAAAAGCTTCGGAATGGCGACTTTCAACTGAACCGAAACCGATAAAACCACGACAAAGTCGATCAAAAGTCAAGGTCATGTTAACTGTTTTCTTCGACTATCGAGGTGTTGTGCACTCGGAATTCATGCCAGAAGGTCAGACTGTAAATAAAGAATATTATTTGAGAGAGTAAATTCGTAGAAAAAGGCTACATTTGTAGAAAGAAAATGCTTGGATATTACACCACGACAACGCGCCATTAATTGTGAACGAATCTTTGACCAAAAACTCAACAAATACCATGGAACAACCACCGTATTCACCGGATATGGCCCCGGCCGACTATTTTCTCTTACGAAAACTCAAATCACCACGTCGAGGTACCCGTTTTCAGTCAATAGAAGATATCAAAGAGAATTCGCGGCGAGAACTAAAGTCGATTCCGGAAAATGCATTTAAAAAATGTTTTGATAACTGGATTATTTGTTGGCGTAAGTGTATTATTTCTGAAGGGGCCTACTTTGAAGGCGATACAATAACATTAACAGTTAACATTTTGTATTTTATTAACTTTTCCCGGCACTGTCTTTACAGAGTAGTATGACTTCATTTCACGAATAGATATCAGATGTAAGATGTGATGTGAAAAAATTGTCAGATGTATCCTAATAAAAACATTGATGTCCGAAAGCCTCTTGGCTAAGGAGACACGGCATTCCGCAGTTATCACAAAAGTGAATTAGAAAAAACAGTCAGTCGTAGGACTGCACGTCAGAAGTAAAAACATAACTTCACAATGTATTTGCTTATACATACACACACACACATCTGTATATATATAATTAGGTTAAAAATAAAAAGCAGGTAAAAACATATCTAAATGTATACATAGGGTACACTGGAAGTAGAACTTCCTCCTAGAAGCTCCTGGCCGCTCATAAATGTTTGAATTTCGAATGATAAATTTTTTTAAATATAAGAAACTCGGCTCCGTCTTACGAATTTTCGATCAGGTCACGAGTCCTGACGCGAGTTAAACATCAATCAACAACATCAACAACACAACAAAAATCTACATGGCGACTGGTGGTAATATTTTTGATCTCTAGTATCCAAATGACTTTAAAAATTCGGAGAAACTTTTGACAGATAGGTATTTGAATAGTTACGCTTGAAGTTGGTTATTATTTCAAGTGGCTATTTCAAAGTGTTCATGTTACTGTGAAAGCATGACTTACACTTTTCAATGATGTGATGTTCATTGTGCAAGCTATGTTTCATTTAACTGCATACTGAATATGCGCATCGCCGTTACATGCGTACTTTATGGATACTATAGTTTCCTGTGATATTTATGTGAAATCAGAGAGATCTCTCGTCTTTTGTAAGTGTTTTACGGTTGCTGCAGGCAGACTGTGTGGCCAAGGAACATTACTCATAAACCAAACTGTTTTACGCAACAGGGAACAAGCTTTTTTGCACTTGTGTATGTACCAACATACATGACGTATCGTATGTGCTTACGTTTTTTTTTTTTAAATATTCAAAGTCAAAGTTTAAAAAAAATCATACTAGCAATTCCCACGCGGCTTCGCTCGCGTGTACATATTTATATATTTATTTATAAGCATATTTAATTATTTTTCCAAAATAAAAGTGGCCTAAGTTACTCCTTATAATACCAGCTACCTGCCAGTGAAAGTCCCGTGGAAATCGGTCCACCCGTGTCGAACCCGAACAAACAGACGAACAGACAAAAAATTTAAAAACTGATTTTTAGGCATAGGCATCGTGCAAATAACTGTATGAGCTTAAAAAAAACTATTATTTTGACTTTACAAACAGACTTGAATTTTATTTATTTGTATTGATTGCTTAAAATTGTCTTAGTAAAGATTTTTATTTTATGTATCTTTAGAATGATTGAATCTTACTGTAACTTTATAATTTGTTACTAATAATATAAACTAGCAGCGCCCCGCGGTTTTACCCGCGTAAGTCCCGATCCCGGGAATATCGGGATAAAAAGCCTATATATTAATCCATGTCTCCAGCTATCTACATACCAAGTTTCATCGCAATCGGTTCAGTAGTTTTGGCGTGAAAGAGTAACAAACATTCATACATTCAAACATCCATACATCCTCACAAACTTTCACGTTTATAATTATTAGTAGGAAGTGAAGAGTGTGTTTGTTGAACGCACTCATTGCTTGCTCAGCTTGTAGGTACATTATTTAAGGTTGACATCACATTGCAACTGGTGGAAGTCCAGATCAGTGACCATAAACGCCGGTGCACGGCTAGTTAAATATATAGCTAGTAAAAGATTTTACTGTAATATATGCAAAAGAGACTCCATCATAATGCGTCACGATCGATTACTTCGAGACCAACCAGGCCCAATTGGGCCACCATGCGTTACAATCTTACAACTTCCTTCATCGTACGATGTGTCATACAAACTCAACAATACCAATTGTTCTGCAGATTTGTGGTTAGGGTCTAATGTTATAGTATTTTACAATTGACAGTATAGTGTCTAAATAAATGCATTGAGAGACATCTATATATATATAAATAAGTGTGGACAATTCTTTGTGCGCATTTTTAAGCAAACGCGAATAGACAGGAATACGAAATTTGGATTACTTATAGTTTACCTGTAGAAGAAGTACTGAAAGCTAAATTTTGGAACGAAGTTCCTTATGGGGGCGTTGCGGAGGGGTACCCTAGCCGGCAAAAAACGTCCGTAACGTAAGATTTTTATGTATAGTCTATGTATGATGGCTATACAGTGTCTAATGTATAGTCTACGTGATGACTGATATTATTATTATTATATTTCTTTTTAATAAATCATTGTAAATAAAATAAAGGTGTTAAGATAATTTTGTAAAGTAGTTTTTTTATTTTTATCGATAAAAAAATCATAATAAAAATGTATACCCGAATAATTATTTTCTTTATACCTCGAATAGAACTTGAAATTAATATTTTTATAATAAGGAACTTCGTTCCTATCTGGTGTCCCACGACACCACACAGTTTTTTTTGGAACTAAGTTCCGTTTACAAAACTGCCGCGGTTCGACCGCGTGTGCCTCGTTTACAATGGTAAAGAGTATCCTAAGTGTTAATCCAGGTCAATAACTCCATATGCCAAATTTCGTCCAAATCCGTTTAGCAGTTTAATAATAATAATAACTTCACACACCTCACACACGGCCGTCTGATCTCAAACTAGGCAGAGCCTGTACTATAATAACCAGACTACTCATAAACATACTTATATATTTCTAAATACATACATATTTTAGATAAATTACACCCAGACACAGAACAAATGATCATGCTCATCACACAATTATTTATCAAGTCTGGCTTAGCAGTCAGGATCACTAACCACTAGACCAACAGGCCAGTCAACGTTTTTTGCGTGAAAGAGTATCAGACATCCATTCTGCGAAACTTTCGCGTTTATAATAAAATTCTAATAGTAAGATAGGGCCGCAATGCGTGCGTGACAAACTATTGATGCAAAAGTTTGCATATGTCACTGTTCTATTAGGCGGACTGGATGCTTATTTGCACCCTTAGGGAACGTATCCATACGAGGGTCTTCAAGATACCACGCTTGGTCACAGGGGTGGAGGGGGCAGGGCTAAGGTTTTCGTCACGTAGTCACGCTCTAGGAAATTTCGTGCTTTTTCGAGCTATATTCAAATTTGGAGCGCAGCGTTTAGCGCTTTTTAAACTCACAGGTGGTAACAAGCAAGCGTTTAGCGCTTTTTAACTGCAAAAAATGATTTAAAACCAAATTTATAAATTACTACGTGAAAACTAGAGGGGGGGAGGGTCTTGGTATATACGACGGGTGGTCACCTTAGGGGTATAAAAAATTGTAAAAAATGGGTCACGTAGTATAGGTAGGTACGTTCCCTGAGTGGTTTTCAATATTTAATATGCATTAATCTTTTAGTAGATAGAGCTGCGTTGGTGCATAGGAGCGTAGCCGGGGACGTCCAACCATCGATGTGAGACGCCAAATGATATAACACTCTTCTAAAGACGCATGTACACTGACAGTGGACAACGAAAATGTTTTTTTGACAAAAGTTTCTGTGTAATCACAATAGCGATAAAGTTGAACAATTAACTGTCAGAATATTATTGCACGGGAAAATCAACCTTGTCATTATGTATTTACGGGAATTAACGCGATCACGAAAAGGTATTACATACCTCTGAATTGCCTTACGTTTCGACCAGGTTGCACTGGCCGTGGTCACATGTAATGAAGTCACTGTTACAATAAGGAAGAAGTTGTGTAATAAGCAGAAAATTTCTAAATTAATCTTTTCCCCAAACACTCCACTCAAGATTAATGTCAGCTCAATTGTAGAGAGATATTAACTACTATTTATACCTACACATTACATTTATACGCAAATTAAGAAAGAAATAAACATGCACTGTCATTTTATAATAGGTGTAGGTATATTTTAGGATTATTTTAACATGGATGACCAGCAATTGAGTCGTCGTTCGGCAACGCGATTTAATCCATCCTAATCTAATCCTTAGGGGCTCATCGCCGCTTGATCGCTAATAGTCTTCAAAAGGTTAACGCGTTGATCCAATTTATCGAACGCAGACAAAAAAGCGTGCGATCGCGATCGATTTCCTTCTTGTACTTATTCGCGATCTCCAACTCCATCGGAAAATCTGCTACTGAAAATGCTTACAAGATATTTTTAATAAATCCTTTACGGTAACTGCAATTCCTTTGTGGAATGCACTGCCTGTGGAAATCAGACGAGCTCGGACTTTCAATAGTTTTAAAGCACCGGTAAAAGCGCATTACCTAAGATTAAGTATAATTACATACTTACAACTCTCACGTAATTATATACTGCACATGGATGCAGTTGACTCTTGTTTGCACTTCACTACTTAATCTTATTTATTACAATAAATAACATGCATCCTTCTTTCTCTTCTTATAACTTCCTTATAAATTGTAATAATATTAGTTTCCAACATATGTTGTATTTGTGTTAAAATTGATAGGTATGACATGAACATAAGTTGTATCAGTGGCGTAGCTAGGTAACCAAAGGCCCTGGGGCAAGAAATAAACTAGGGCCCCAATTAAACTATTTAAAATCGTTTGTTCCCTATTCATATTCCGAATTCGACGTACTCCAGATTTGTCGTAATCTAGATTCGTCATACAGTCGTACTCCATATTCAAGTTATCAAGTACGCAATTTAATATAAATAGTGGTTTAGTTACAACTCTAGTATAAACCTGATAACTTCTGGTTCTAAAAAATCTGGTTTATTTATATTCCGGATGTGGACGAAATTTTCACTAGTTCAATTTATAGTTTGTAAGTCAGAGTCCGAGGGGGCCTCTGAACTTGGGGGCCCCGGGGCACTGGCCCGTCTAGCCCTCCGATAGCTACGCCACTGAGTTGTATGTACACATATACATTGATTTTTAGCACGCCGCCGCGCCGTTAGTTAACACTTGTTATCGTCTGCTGTTCTATTCAAATTCAAAGGTTGTCTGGTTTAGCGATAAAACTGCTTATTATTATTATTGATTGTAGATATTCATATTATAATGAGGTGTACAATAAAGAATTTTCTATCTATCTCTATTTATCACTACAATGGCGGTGTTCAAAGTATCGTGTGTCACGCACACACAACGTCTTGTGGTTAAAAAGTACTTGCCCATAAGTCCATAATTATAAGAGAAACATTCTTTTGGTTAATTAGGTAATAAACAACTAGGTAATAATTTTGTAATATTGTGCTCTACGACCGAGTTTGCAAAATCTTTGGATATATTGTAACAATATAAATACTATGTTACAAACTTCAAAATGCTTTGCACGGCTCTGGCGACATCTTCAAGAGTTATTTAGCTGGTATAATAGTTTATTTCAACAGTTCCCCAGCTACCTTGACGAGAATGTTGGTCCTCGAGACGAGAATGGTATCCTTTCAGTACAGGAATATTAAGCACGTCAACGTTATAAATAAATATACTTTGATTTATAATAAACTAGCAGCGCCCTGCGGTTTCACCAGCGTAAATCCCGATCCTGTGAGAAAATCGGATGAAAGAGTAAAAAACATCCATCCATCCATCCATCCAAACTTTCACATTTATAATATATAATTAAAGCAATATGTACGATATGATAGCGAGGATAGTTTTTATTTTGGTAAGATTAATATAATTTTGAACAATGTTTGTTGGAGTGCGCGAGCGCCTACGTTGCCTACGTCTTTAGCATTAGCAATAAGTTACGTCCTTTGTAATTAAAACTAGTTGTTTAAGTTAACTGTCTCAATTTTATGTATTTTGCATGTCATCGTTCACTTCATTATAAAAGCTCACCGAATCAACTTAATCAAATCAACTTAAGTTATTTTTTTTGTAAGTCCCTTAATCCTGAACAATGTTGTGGGACACGACAGTATTTTACAGGTAGGTACTGCCTATAACTTTTTCGTTACCTGACGTTCGATCGAATTGCATCATTGCCACAGGTGGATTCAAAAATTAATTTACACATGTAAAATGTTGTTTATAGAGTAATTTCCCAGAGCCCGACCTTACTTATTTTCTGACGAACAAAATATGTCGTATGGAGGCAGTCTGAGACTCTGAAGGTACGCATACCTGTTAGCTTAGACCCGCGACCAATTTTCAGATACCAGGTGCTAAAGTTACATAAAATCATAAAATGTCGCCGTGATTATGAGCGCGGGCGAATATGAATGGATCTCCTCTGGCTGCTTACAAATAGTATTAAAATATGTCAAAACTGAAACTCAAACTAATCTTACGTTATTTTTTCGAACTTTAAAGCGTCAGGCGTAAATAACCGTCTCCGGAAACTGTCTAGCAATATTGATAATAACTTTTTAATTATATTGTGTTATATATAATATAAAAATCAGCGCTCAGATTTGAAGATAAGTGCCAATGATTTTATGTAACTTTTAGCACCTGGTACTTAAAAATTGGCCGCCGCAAGCTAGCAGGTATGCATAACTTCAAAGTCTCTACTAATACTACTCCAGACACATTTCGTTTGTCAGAAGTCGCTTTAATCATTGGAAATGTAAATCAAACAAAAATGTAAGGTGATGTAATATCAATAAAATACGGTGAATGTGCTTTTAGCTAAAACATGACGTAAGGACAAGAAATAGCTTTTTCTCGTCATCTTAAAGACGCGACTTTGCGATATTTTGGGACTTAAATTGTAAATGGAGCTTTTCAGAGTAGGCTATTTGTTGAGAAGAATACGTCACTGAAACTTTAATGTTTGCTAACTTAATTCCTTTACCGCACCACTAGTTTTGGTATCTATCTAGCAGTTATGGTAAAATGAGGGTGTTAATATCATAAAGTAGGTTTTAAACAAAAAACTTGTTAAAACAAATGTAATTGATTGAAGGGGGTTTTGCTTATTTGGTCTTCTATTTATGACATATATTCTGCCGCCATTTGCAAGCGTCATGATGACCACATATCTCTGTGTAACAAAGACGAAAGAGAGAATGCCTTAGGCATTAAGTTCGCCTTTGTACAATATGTGCATGAAGTTTTAATAAATAAATAAATCACTACATATTATAAAACAAAGTCCCCCGCCGCATCTGTCTGTCTGTCTGTTCGCGATAAGCTATTGGAGGGATTTTCAAGCAGTTTTCACTAATAGACAGAGTGATTCATGAGAAAGGTTTAGGTGTATAATTTGTTAACGTTTTGTGTAAATTAGTTGAAATATGATGATGATTGTTGAAGATGTCTCTATTACCCATACGAAGCCGGGGCGGGTTGCTAGTCACTACATCACTACATATTACAAAACAAAGTCCCCCGCCGCTTCTGTCTGTCTGTCTGTCTGTTCGCGTTAAACTGAAAAACTACTGAACGGATTTTCATGTGGTTTTCACTAATAGACAGAGTGATTCATGAATGATGATGATTCAGAAGGTTTAGGTGTATAATTTGTTAACGTTTTGTGTAAATTGGTTGAAATATGATGATGATTGTTTAAGATGTCTCTACTGCCCGTGCGAGGCCGGGGCGTGTGGTTGTCATTATTAAAAGCAAATGTAAAAATTCCGATTACAAATGAGTATACTTGTGCTATTTTAATTAATATAATTAACGTTTACCGAATGTCGGTATGTTACAGACGCGGACGGTAAATTATGAGTAATCATGAAGTTATGCTAAGCTTAAAATACATTTTAGGGGTGTTGTGACATCACCGAGAGAAAATTCTGGAAGCTACTGGAACAACGCCATGTGTTCTTATCCGTACTCTTTTCATCATTCACCAATCTACACAAATATTAAAGCCGAAAAATTCGTATGCTTAAAGCGTCAGGAATTAGGTTCAGCACTATTTGTGCTACCAGATTTCTTTTCTGTTGGTGGATAGTCCTTTGACTAAATATCACGGTACACCAAATGGAAGCGGCGCAATTTCTACGCACAATTGAATGTTAGTGAAATGTGAAATCCCGAACTACGAAGTCACGGCGACAAAATAGAAATAGAAGCTATAATTAAAAAAAAACAAGCTATGGAAAGAGATGCAAAAGTTTTATTCGTTGTTTGTTAGGTATTACATGGGTTTTTGCTCTTCTATACTAATTATAAAGTTGAGTTGATTATTTGTTCGTAATAATAAACTGAAACTTAATTATCGCGGTATAAGAACCAGATGAACGTATCTACAAAAAAGTCAAAAATCGTTTTTTTCCATAATACGGGTCACAAAGTGCTCCTTTATTAAATGCCAAAACGACGTAATTGTAAATACAATATTTCACAAATTCCAAAATAACAAAATAGCTAAGGAATGACAAGGAACTAGGTAAATTCTCGGAGTATTTTTGCTCTCCTGTAAAATTAAGATAATGTAGATACGTTAATCTGGTTCTTATACCGCGTTATTCTTTCATCATCATAGCTACTTTATTCAGAAGGTAGGATAGGTAAACGTGGGAGAAGCCATATTTATATTCACGCCACTATCACCGAAGGGATAGTTAAAGGTTTATTAAATAACCACACTTTCCCAACTATAATTTGGTAATAGGGGATAAGCCTATTGGTGTCAACCGGGCACTTTAGGAATTAAATATGGAAAAATTGGGTGTAAATTGAAAGGGGAAGGTAGATTTTTTTAGATTGGGATTGGACTCGAACTGGTTATCGGCGGCTTCCCGACGGGGAGTCCGGGCTCTCTAACCTTATAATTAAATCATTCGTATTCTTCTAAGGATAGGCAGTAGTAGGTCATCAGGTTCAATTTGCACGGGTAATTGTAACAATTGCGCAGGCGTCCTTTTGCGGAGCGTTTCCTTATTAAATTGGACTCATTCGCGCCGCGTCGGCTGTGTGCCTGCGCCGTGACGTGATCTACATCTGTATCATATACATTGCAGAGTTATAGCAAAGTTTGTTGACTTCTATTAATAAATTTATTTCTTGTGTAGTAAAGATACCGGCACGAGTCGTGAGCACAAATTTAAAAAAAAAAATACAAATAAAGTACTTAGCGTACAGTACCGGTGCGAACCCATAGACAACGAGCATCGACTAACGAACCAATCACGTGCAGCGTCAGCGTGGTCAACGTCATATCTACCAATAAAAAGTGTGCTTCACGACTCGTAACGTTAACTGTACACGACGTGTATATTACATTTGATTATGAGATAAGGCATAGTTGAGTTTTACTCAATTTGTGTTTGCGTAACTGGGGAGTGGGAAGTACTTAGACCCAAAAATAGAGTAATGTATCCTACTGGTGACCATGCCAAGTTTTGCAGTAAGTTTTAAATTATTGTATCTATATTTGACATAAGATTTTTCAGTAAAATTTGACAGCTCTGTTAACTAATCCGATTATTAAATCAGTTCCCAATCATGCTTTCAGCAACTCAACATATACTTGACAAGAGATATGATATACGATTAGTTGGTCTAGTGCCGAGACAGGTCATCGGTTCGATTCCCACCCAGGACAAATCATTGTGTGATGAGCATGATCATTTGTTCTGTGTCTAGGTGTAATTTATCTATATTATGTATGTATAAATATAAAAGTGTTTATACGCAGGGTGATTACCATAGTACAGGTTCTGCCTAGTTTGGGATCAGACGGCTATGTATGATGTGTGTCAATCTATTATTATTATTAGTATATTTTTGCGTTGATCAGCAATTCAGAAACTTAATGTTACTTGATATGAATGATGCTTGAAAATGTTCTGAAAAATATTCAGAACGTTGGAGTTTTGAACGTGACACATACACACATAGACGTACACATAGAAATAGACCGAAGTTAGTACAGGAGACAGAAGGGAAGGGTGTGTCTATTCGTTGAGTTTTAGGTACGAGGTCATATGAAAATCACTCGGTACAACAAAGTTATTCGTATTGCAACTGTATCTAGTAATTGTAAGTTAGTGGTAGTCAATTAGCTCTACCTTTGACAAATCGTGTAATGTAATAGGCGTCGTGTAACATCCTGTTTCTTTAAAAAATAAGACCGTGACGTATTGGCAACACTAGCACTGAGTGTTGCCAACTTTGGGGTTGTTCTCTCGTAATGGGATGTTAAAAACATACGTGGAAAAATGTATAGGTGACATATTATAGGAATAAAAAAAGGTCGTTCTCTTAATGTAAAGAATTACGACCCTACGTCTTTTTCAGTGGACAAATACGACTTTTATAGCAAATGTTCGTTGTGAGGAACTGAGAGGATGTTAGGGGGCGTTCAAGAGTTTGCAACTCTGATCAGCGCACGCATCATGAATAAATACAGAGAATAGAAGTAGAAATACAAAACACACTGTGCCAAAAAAATAGAACAAAAAAATGTTACTTACCACTTGTTGGGGGGACGTTTCTCAGTCGGTTTCATCCAGTTTAAGCAGAAGTCTACTGTGTTCTATCCCTTCGAATGTACTTATGGAATTACGTCGTCCATTATTATTACATTCAGATTTAACTCTTAATTGGGCAATGATGTATACATAAACCTCATCCATTTACCCGGTGTCAATTCACGTAACTTTCTTCGCCTTTCGTCTACTTTTCCTTCCATGATATCCTTTGCGAAGTCGTCACGATGTATAATGCCCAATCAACTGTTTTCTTCGATATTGTGTTATCATTACTAAAAACCTATAAATGCTTATGAAATATAAGGATATAGGACTATATCCTTAATATTTCATAAGCTTCCAATGGTGCTAATTCTGTTACTTCACTAATCTAAAATTGACTAAATTTTCTTCATATAAGATGTAAACCTTGTATACTTAGAAACAAGGTCTTATTTCAAATTTAAACAAGTAGGTAACATATGTCGCTATCGAAATAAGTAATTTAATTGTCGACTAAAGTCTGACCAGCTTAAATTAACTTTAATACCATGTAGCGAGAGCCGCTATCCGTTGAATGTCATCTCTTTTGCTCTGTGTTTTTAGTAAGCGTCTTCGTAGGTGTCGATTAAAATAACATCATCTTGGTGGAAATAAAGTTGAGTATACGTTGACAGGTTTTAGTGAAATTTAGTGGCGCTGAGAAATAAATGCAAGTAATAAATAGACCTTGTTACGAAGCAGACAAGGTTGATTTCATATGAAGAAATTAAGTCAGGTTTTAGTTTAATTAGTGTACAACAGAATTAGCACCAATATATCTTTATCACTCTACAGGAGAAATATACGACATCGGACCTTATTTTTCCCGTTCTTTATATTCAATCGACTTATTGACACAAAAAATTTGGAATATCAACTGCAATGCCTTGTCCACAGACCTAACAGAACTATATTTTAGGTATTATCTACTCATCATTGTAACGACATTGTAAGTTCTCAATTAAGACGTTAATAAGTGCTGCTAGTGACCTTGTACCCAGAAATAATCGCCCCCGTACTACATAATATTATAAACACACGATGACTCGGACGTATACGTATACGACGCTGAACATAAGCTGAATTTTATAATGCGGCTTGTCAAAATTCGATTCTTTCATTTCATTAAAATTCACAGAATAAGTCTTAAAAACAATTGTCTCATCGGTTTTTTTTTTTTTTTTTTTTTAATGGAATAGGGGGCAAATGAGCAGATGGGTCACTGAATGATAAGTGACTATCGCCGCCCATGGACAGCTGCAACTCAAGAGACAACTGTCACAAGTGCGTTGCCGGCCTTTGGTTAGACTAGGGGAAGGGGTGAGACGCCAGGGGGTAGTCCGAATGTCTTAATAAAAGCTGTTCCCAGATGCCTCCTATTTAAGGCGCAGTACGGCACGCTGTGTGGTTTTAGTCGGTTCGACACACCGCCCCACCGAAAACACCGGTGGGGTGAAGGCTCGAGGGGGTTTTCACACGCACAAAAAAGAAAGGGGAAGGAGTGAGAGGAAGGGGAGAGGGGGGGTTAGGGCTTCCGGTAACCTCACTCACTCGGCGAAACACAACTTTTCTGTGACCCCGTCGTATCACTCCGGTTAAGCCGGCCCATACGTACCGATGCATGGCACTCCACTGCATAAGTTACAGCCTGTTTTTGCGTTCCTAGGTCAGACAATTGCTATCGTATTTTCTGTTAGGTGTAATTCTCAGGAGTGGTAATATCCCGGGAGACCAAAAAAAGCTTGTTCCCTTATTACGGGGGACCAGCAATAACCAATAACCCAAATATAACTTGCAAAATGTAAATGTGTTATACTTCTGCCTACCCCCAGGTGTGAAGAATACCATTTAAAAACTGCCAGAAGACTGTATATGTAAGTAAGTAAGTATTCTATTGTCAACAGAATAGTGAAGTAGGTCAGGTAGCTCTCCGTAGGTCTACAATTGATTGAAAGCGTGAAGGAACTGTTGTTGTGTCCCTTCACCATTAAGGCAGAATCCTCCGACCATTCTGGGTTATCATGCCTGGAGGACCGCGGCCGCACGGTATATGTTAGCAGGTTGTATACAATCTAAACGACGCGAGACCTTATGCGCTCCCTAGACGATCATGCGGCATGACATGCTGAATCATCATGCTGTATGAAGGACCTATTGAGAGTCTATCATGCAGCATGATAGTTCGCTTGGTATAATCATTTTATTCAGTCGATATAGATAGTACAGTAAAGGGATCTTCTGCGCTGGTATGGAAATGTCTTTGTCAAAGGTAGAATTATAAATAAATAAATTTATAAATGTAAAAATTAAGGAAATTGTCAATCAACTGCCAGTATGTAGTTTGCATGTCATTCGCATCAATTAATGCAATTAAACGATCGACTAGGGAGCGCTTTACATTGCGCGATGCAGGACTAGCAGTTTAATAGTTACGTTACGATGGCGCTGGAAACTGTCACCTCAAAACTATATGAAATGTAGGTCAGCTGTCTACAATTCCTACTGGTAACAGGTCGTTTCATGCTTTTCGCCCATTAGCAAATTGTGTCACAGTGTCGAGTGACAACCGTGCCCTACCTATTTTAAATTACCTTGATATTTTTTGGCACTTATAACGCGTTCCGGCAAATTAGAATAGCTTGTTTGTTTTTCTACATTCATGTTCAAGGGACGTCCATCAGTTTTAACCGACTACAAAAAAGAGATTCTCATTTTGACTTTGCACAAAAATAGACAACACGAGAATCTTCTGAAATTCTTTATACCGCTTGTGGACCAATTTAGAGAATTCCTATGTCCGAGCTGGCCCTGGCCTGGTCTTAATAAATCCACTCCATGGTTGAATAACAGCAAGATAATGTATTAAAAAGGTATTTTCTTTTTTAGGATTTCGGAACTTAAAAGGAAAAACGGAACCCTTTTAGGAAGCACTTCGTTGTTAGTCTGTCATGATTTTTCTCAAGAACACGTGGTAGTATCTAGTTCCAAATAATATCATATATTATGTAGATTTATACCGCCTTCAATGCTCAAAAATAAAATACAGCAATTTTCGCCAAATATTTTGATACTTACAAATAATTCAAAACCTTTTGCCAAACCAAACCTAGGTTTATCCAAGACCTTTAGGCAGGAATCCAGCAAACACAACGTAGGGAGTTAAAGGAAAAAATTCGTAAACCTTTTATTATTTACTAACTATGCACCCGTGTATAATTAAAAAGAAATCACTGATTGATGATTTATAATACTATAGTACAAACAAATATTTCTTTAGAACATTGTATTTACGTAAACCATTGCCCCAGCGCACGCGGATAAAGCAGTTTGGGAACGCTTTCCTTCCGATTTACTTAACAAAAATCAATTTAAGCTAGCTGAGAGGTGTAGTTTGATGCTTGATAGATTAATACTGTTCCTGTGTTTAAACAAACAAACAATCACACAAAAAAACTCTTTAGCTTTATTATATTAGTATAGATATCACATAAAACACAATTTTTAGCCGACTACTATACATATAATCTAAGTATACATATAATCTAAGTATACATATAATAAAAAACAATATTATCAAATATTTTATATACATACTTTACGATAATTAAAAAAAAAATAATGATTATTATCATACATATATATATATAACTCAACTTAATAAATTTATTTTACTTGTCAATTAGGTATATGATAAGTCGTAAATAAAAAAAGTAAGTAGGTATGTTAAACGAAATCAACTTAGTCTAATAAAACCTGTTTTTTTTTTTCTTAAATTATTAAACTTAACAAAGCCATTTGATTAGGTACATAAGTGAACCAAAATTAGACAAAGAAGTGGAATAGTAAACATGCAATAGAACAAGTACCTACATAATAACATGTAATTACATTGCAATCTTTATCTATTGGCTGCGCAACGCTAAATGAACACAAACGAGGATTAAACACATTTTTGTTTAGTCGTTAGTTCCATCTGCCCACACAGCCAACTGGCCTACTTGGACATCGTAAACGCTTTACGTTTTTAAGGAAACATGTGCAACACCGAAAATTTATGGGTTGTTTTAGTTTTCAAATCATTACGTAAGCATCTACGATTACTGACACTTGGTAAGATGAAAACGACTAAATGTTTGATGTGGACTATGAATCAGTATAATTATGTAAAAATTATAATAAGTACTTTGCCATAATCAATCAGATTCCTTTGGTGTAGTTGTTGTTTCTCATATATAGTTCCGTCCCTTCTACGCCTTCGGAAATAATTAAACCTTACAGGAATTTCTACAGAGTTTAGTTAACGTTTGATGTAGAAACAATGACGAACCTCATGTTTTCAATAATCACCTCGCCTTGATTTCTTGCCAACTGTATTCAATTTCATGTAAATTTTGCATTTCAGAATTGGCACCGCAACCCCAAATCAGTGGAATAGCGTGAATCAAAACGATAAAAAGAAATCCGTACAATCATAGTACGAGGCTAAAGACCGCGGACGGTCGAGACGTATTCCCGAATTGTGATAAACGAAGCCGGGGACGCTGCACGATGGCGTCCACCGACACATCGACCACCAGCAGTCAGATATCCGCCGTAGCAGCTGATGAACATAAGCGAACCGTCGACGAAGCATTCTTGAACAAGATGAAAGGCCTCGTCGAAAGGTTAAGGCTAGATAACACAACCTTGAAGAAGTCGCTCGACATCGAGCGGAGCGAGGTCCGAGTGCTAAAGGCCCGCCATGAGAGCATAATCAGAAACTTAAAGACTGAATACAAAAAGAAAGAAGAACTTTTAGAAAAACAGATAAGAACCTCAAAACCCGATAAAGCAGACACTGCACAGTCAACGGAGAATAGATTAGTTGAATTAAAGAAATTAACAATTGAAATTCAGTCTTTAAAAACAGCGAATAAGGGTCTTCAAGAAAAACTCAAGGTAATTATTTTTAACTTTGATTAAATTTATGTAGCAACAATTCTATTATGAAAACAAACACACTAACGATTTCTCCGATTAGTAAAAGATAAAACATTTCTTTTACATTTAAAATGCTTAGTGGTTTTTTCTCTTTACCTGCAGGAGAGAATAGGTCGCGATGTGCACTATCTTTTTCTGTTCGACTCCAATACTGCAAAATTCCACTTCGAGTTAGCTGTTTTATTATATGTTCTAATCTTGGAAGATATGGGCTACCATACCGTAGACCGTACACAAGGAAACATGGGCAAGGACAATCAGGCATTACGTGAAATATAGGTTTTCCGTTTTTCATATTCTTGGGTTGGGCTGTGATGTAATCGGCATCAGTTCTTTTCAGCAATATTGCATAGTCGAACATTTTTTTATCAAGGATTTCCTTTACTTTACGGTCATGGGTCAATTCTACGCGGTTTTTAGTCTCCTCATAAAATTCCGAGGAAAAGCTTGTGTTAGCTATGTTGAAGTCTCGGTTGTGAATTCCAAGCGTCAAATTGGATCTTGCTAAATCTGTCATTGTATTTAAATCTGGCTTATAACGGGGATAAGTTATAGCTGTGGTTAAAATACCCTGAAAATAATAAGTGTGTTAAATGGCGATTCATGTAAATATGTAGGTATAAGTAAGATATTTGTACTTACGTCAATAGCACAGTTAATGATGAGAGAGTAGATAATTATTAACAAAACCAAACACCTAAACATAGGGCCAGTGAATTGAAATTCAACTGTTTGTCGGAGGAAACATTTTATTAAGTTCACTATGACGTCTCCAATCGTTTGCTTATCTTCAATGTTTAAAATTTTCGTTTCCATCTTCCGAACTAATACTGTAACTACGATAAAGATTATGAAGGTGGAAATGAATAAAAACAACACATTAAATTTTATCAGTTGTATGGTTGCATTGAACGTTGATTGAAAGTCCGATTTTCTGACAATGAAACAGAGTGAATCTTGTACCAAGGGATAAGTAGTATCAATGTACCCATAGAAACTATTTTTGAGAATTCGAGACTTCACTTCAAAATCTGTATAATCGTCTATTAAATCAGCCGTGATACCTGTTGCTGTACCATTTTCAAGTAAGTCTCCTATTGTACTGTTATCTCTTGGAGGCAATGGTAGGCAAGTCGCATTCAGAAAACTCGTCACAGTTTTTGCAAGATTTGAATCACAAAGCACAGGCCCAGTTTCATCAGATATGTAGACATTCCTAAACACGCTCAATCTAAGTTTATGTCCGTATAGATTGGTGTACTGTTTAGCTAGCAAATGGCTTATATTTTTAATGTGTGTGATATCTCTTACGATTTGTAAGAATGGGTTGTACATATACATTCTCAATCGGTCAGACTTGAGAATCAACACTGAATTCGTAATGCTTCTGCTCCAGAGCAATTGAAAGTGGCTCTTCAGCGTGTAGTGAAAATATTTGCCTAATTCGATAGGTGTATTTATCACGAATATCACAGCACTTCTAGGTTTAAAGACGCCGGTTCTCTTTAATGCCTCTACCACGGGTTCGCTCATTTCAATGGACAATTCATCCGAAGTTACGAGGTAGGTTGTCGCGCCGTGTTTATTGTATTTTGGTTTCACAAATGACTTGTTAGAGTACGGGCACCCATTTAGTAACATAACGTTGTATCCATCTCCATAATTCTCAGTGTATTTTAAGATTCTGTTTTCAAAATAAGTAAAATCGCAGAAGGTTATCGTAAAGAACCACTGACGGAAAGAGTTGTACATTATATCAACTACTTTGTATGCATATTCTGCTTTTTTCATTGTCTCATCATGATAATTAAACACTTCTTGACATAACGTATTATTTTTGACGCAAACTATAGGGTAGAAGAAAACAATTAAAAGCAAAATTGTTAACATTTTTCAGACGTCTACAGGGTAAGGTGTCGAAGCGCAAACTGAACAGTTTAATAATTTTCGTATTAATGGTTGTTAAATCATTAGTGAGTTTGTCATCGTACATTGTGTGTTTAATAAAGGCATGTCAATTACTGACTGGAAAAATATTGATGTTTAATATTCTGTTGCTTTTGTATGCAATATAGGTATAAGTAGAAGCGGTAGCTGTGAGCGCATACTCATTAACTGAAGGTAATTTTCTTACCAAGTATGTATGTGGTAGGAGTAGATAGTCAACATCCTTAGTTGGACATCTCATTAATTTGCTAGCGATAATAGTTTATTATAGGTAGGTAACCATGTATTATGATTACCACCTTAGGTTTTGCTCTTTCGGCACGTTGATTAAAGACTCTGCATTAAGTTCTTCTCCATCTTGGGTATTTTTTAAGTTTTAATATCTGTAGATTAATTGAATTTAGTTTAGTTTGGATTTATGTCTTTGTGGAAGCAATTAGTTAGTTTTACGACACTTTTGTGTCCAGTAGCCATCGTTAGTAGCGTGCGCAGCCTACCATTGTTGTATAGTCTAGTCACCACTTTCAGTTGTAGTGCTGCAGTTCTACCCACGTGAGAAATTCTCCTCCTTGCGTCGTGTATCCTCAATGCTGAGGGTCGTGACCATCTCGTCCTGTCATGGGCGGCGTGGATGGCATCGTGGACTATGGTACTGATCGTGGAGCAGAACTGGTGTGACCAAGCTTCTGCCACGGGGTCTTTTTCCTTATACTTTGCCTGTTATGAGTAGTTTTTCCAGGTTATCACATCTCTTTCCTGCAATGTGGCCAAAGCATTGTGGTCAGTCTTATAGATATTTTGAGTTCAGCAATATCGATGCGTTGGTTCGATGTTCTGTCCAGTGGATTCCGTGGATTTTGACGTGAGGAGAGGTCTATGATAGCAAAAACAAATTAACAACCGTTTTATGTCATAGTCGTCCGTTTCGATTCTTAAATTATAATAAAAGCGATAACCTGCCAAAATAAATTTGGATTACTGTTCCAAATTTTTTGATGAATGTGATATGTTGGCCCCTTTTATTTTTTTACTTTAAACTTTTGTGTAATGCGAACTCCTTTGCCCTGCCATGACAGGTCAATATATATACTGGACGCCTATAGCTTCTTGAAGTCGTTTTCGCATAATTTTTAAACTTCTAAAATATATTGATAACAAATTTAGCTTTCTGCACTTCTTCTACACACTTTAAGTATTCCAAATGTCACATTTCTAAATGCACGAAATTAGCTTAAAAATGCGTCCAAAAATCTCTTTAAGTACCTATTAATATATAGATTTAATAATTTATAGTTTACATTAAACATTACTTTTTTTTTAACGAGCAGGTTGCGCAGGCGGCGGAATGCGCTCGTGGGGCAGAGTTGCGCGCGCAGGCGGCCAAGCACGCGGCTCTAGAACAAGCCGCGTGGAGAGACGCGCGCGTACAGTGCCACAAACTGGTAAGTACGGATTATCAAGGATGTTGAATGCTGTTGTTTTTATTTAAATATAACATAGATTAAAAATTTAAAAACATAAAAATCCTACTAACGAATAGGCTTCAAACGGCTGAACAGATTTTCTTGAATTATAGCTAAGAACACTCTTGATCAAGTCACCTTTCAAACAAAAATCGGTCCATTCGTTTAGGAGCTATGATGCCACAGACAGACACACAAATACACAGATACACATGTTAAACTTATACTTACCCCTCGTTTTTAACTCGGGGCGGGGGTTAAAAACTGTTTAAAAATATAGTAAACCTTTTATTAGTACTGGCTGGCATAGCCAGTACTAATAAAAGGTAAACTACTACATAGACACAACATGCCTCTGTATATTTGTTTAAAAAGAAGTAATAATAAAGCGTGCTCCCAAAACTCCCATAAGACCACATATTTCATAGACTTTTCGATTACCTTTAGTTTATTCTGTAAAGTAAAAAGGATGTTTAAAAGGTCCTTTTGAAGTGTCATACAAAACTATTGCACTGAATTTCACAAAAGTCTTACGTCTTTAGTCACTTGACACTACCAAGGCAAGGTCTAAAAAAATCAATGAGCCCAAAAATGGCAGGGTTATGTTCTGCAATTGGGTATTCAGCTATACCCGCGGTCCGTCCGTTCAATCCGACGAGGGCTCATCAAGGGTATATCAAGGGTTAATTTGACCAATAACTTTTATATAAATTATCTAAAATTAAATTTATTAACATTATGTAGTAAATTATTTGTGTTGATTTTACACACAATAATGTCTTCCTTAGTCCTGTCTAAATACGACTACATTCCCAAGGAGAAACAAGCCTTTGAAATGTTGAAAAAAATAGTTTTTTAATAACTAAAATAAAAATAACTATTACCTACCTACACATTGCACCCACCCCAAATAAAATTGGGACAAGGGCAAAAAGATGATGATGAGGAACATAAAGACACAAGGACAACAAAGGACCTTGTACCATGTATGAGACATTTATGCCTAGTAGATAATTTAGATAACTCAAAGACTAGCTCTGTAGGTGTAGTTCAGTATACTACTGTTATGGCATATTATTACTTGAATGCTTGAATGCTTATGACATATTATTACTTGAAATCAATTGTCACAATTGAGTAGGTAGGTACCTATTGTAATGAATAATACTATTTACTATTAGCAGCGCCCCGCGGTTTCACCCGCGTAAGTCCCGATCCCGTGGGAATATCGGGATAAAAAGTAAGTAAGTAAGCCTATGCGTTAATCCAGGTCTCCAGCTACCTACACACCAAGTTTCATCGCAATCGGTTCATTGGTTTTTGCGTGAAAGAGTAACTAACATCCATCCATCCATCCAAACTTTCACATTTATAAAATTAGTGGGATATTTTGACAAAAAATTTGTTTAGTTAGAAATCAGGCCATTCTTCCTTAAAGGTTATAATGAAAACTAAAAAGTAGCTGGCTGGGATTTAAAACTTTAAACTTAAAAATTCCAATTACACGACCATATACAACACCCGCACTTACACTCACAGACGCATGCACACTCACACGCACGACTAATAATAATGTTAAAAAAAATGTACATAATATTATGTAAGTCTGGAATGAGAGAGGAACTGGTACCATAACACAAGTTAAATCTTACCCTGGGTACCGGAGCCTGGCTGTTAACATTAGTGTTATTAATTAAAAAAAAATACTATTGTTGCAGAAACTATGTACTATTTAATAAATTGGTGTTAATAAAATTATTATTGTTATTAATGTTATGACTCCTGCTACAACTAATTAGCATTTATGACCATGCACAATTTGCTATTTTAATTTCTAAAGGCGTCGTACTTGAATAAAAATGTAAAGCGCCTTTGTGAAATGTGATAGCAACGTGTTGTGATTCTTGCTATCGATCTTCAGCTAACAGAAATGTAATGCAGTTATATTCGCTTTCTTATCATTTGCCTTATGATGAGAGGTGATATTGTTCTTATGCCTATTAGTTGACATGATGATTAATAGCAAGTTGTGGTAATACAGTATGGTTGAAATGGCATTATAGTCTGACACTGAGTGGTTTATGAAACTATCATATTTCGTAGATTCCGTTTCCTTCTAAAAAAATTAAAAGTGTTATTAAAAGTTGAAAAGTAAAATACACATTTCGCTAGTCTTTGTAATAATTTTGTTATGACATTTTCAAAAATACATACTTTCGAACAAGTAGTCGTTGGATGTAGACGTAAATGGCCAAACACTCAATCGCTACTATTTTGTAAGAAGTCGAGTCGCGTTCTGTCCCCACACTAACCCTTAAATTATAGTGAAAGCTCAAAAGTTAACAAAATCTTACAATTAAGTGGTGTTTCAGTATTTGGCCTATAGAGTGCTAGATGACTATATATATATATATATATATATATATATATGTACATCGTACATAAATATATTAGGTTTTGTAAAATAAATTATATGTTCTAAACGTCAACGTCGTTATGCCTCCCTAAGAGTGGCCGCGGGTGGATGAGAGGGGTTTATGTCTTCCATCGACAGTAGAGCCTCTCGCGAAGAAGTGACTTACTTGTGTGTCTGACGCCCAGTTAGAAGATAGAGACCGCTTGCTACCTCCCTCGTAGCTACTTCGGTTGAGGATATACCACTGTATAGTTTTAGTCGGGTTAACTCCGACATACCACTCCACCAATAGCCCAAAAAAAGAAACATTTTCAGACATTTTTCATTTTGTTCTTGTGAGCTTTTGTGTAAAGCTATCTAGCTTAACACAAAGGTTCACTAACCCTTCCATGACCAATGTCCATCCATGAAACAATCATTGTGGTTTACTGTTCTAATTTTTTGGGTATTGTTCGCAGCTGGAGGAAATTAAATCGAAAGAAAGGGTGATTATACAGCTGAGGCGAGAAGCAGCGCGGACGGCGATCATTCCACAAAATGATCAGGTATGTCAAATAACAATAAATTAAAAGAGGTTCGCCTAGAAATCAAACTTAGGCCGCAATTCAATTAGCTAAAGCTTTTCAAAAGCTATAAAAAAAAGAAAATCGATTGACAAATGGTGGAGGAAAAGTGCTTAATAGTTTTATCTCTGCCTACCTATTTATACATACTAGATATCGCCTGGTGGTCGAATTCTGACCATAATTCATTAAGTTTTAAATGTTTTGTTTTATATCATTGACCGGTATAATTGGAACTGTCATTGTAAAGACTTGCCGTACTATGACAGGTCATCATATATACTGGACCCCTGTAGCTTCTTGTAGCCGTTTTTGCATAGTTTTTTAAACTTCTAACAAATATTGATTTAAAATGTAGCTTTCTGCTTTTCTTCTACATATAAGCTTCAAGTACTCCAAATTTCAAGTTCCTAAGTGCGCAAAGTTGCCTTAAAAATAGATATCTTTTGTTTCTTTAAACTGATAATCAGACAATAGAAATATCGAAATAGGAAGTTAGGAAATAAATTACTATACTTTAAACATAAAACGTGCAGTAAGTTGTAAATCCTACAGACAGAAATGTAGTATCATAGGTTTTATTACAAAAACGAATTTCCTGTGATAGATAATACAAACTTGTTTAATTTGCTTCGAGAACTCGAACATTTAGTAATATACATAAGGGCACACTGAAAGTTCTGCGCTCCTGGCCGCTCTTTAAATGTTTGACTTTCATGACGGAAAGAAAGCGACAGTCTTCTGTATCGGGTGTTCGAAGGTGTCAGTAAACTAACAAAATTGAGGCAGTCATGAAACGTAGACAAAAAAAAATTGCGCTTTTTTTTCTCCCGGACGGGTCCTGTCTACACGATCCCACTTGAAGAACAAAAGACAGTTAATGCCGAATGATACACCACCATTTGTTTGCCCAGTGTCTTTGAAAAAGTTAGGGAAAAACGACCAAGAAGTCGCATCTTATTGCACCATGATAATCCTTCGGCGCACATAGCGATCAAGGCAAAGTCATTTTTGGCTGCTGAAAAGGTAGAGCTAGTGGCCCATCCCGTACATAGTCCAGACTTGGCACCATGTGATTTCTTTATTTTGCCAAAAATTAAAGATTTGATGAGAGGTATGACATTTACGGGGCCGGAAGAAGCCGTGATAGCTTTCAACCAGCACGTGAAAAATATGCCCTTAGACCAATGATCCTCATGTATTCAAAAATGGTTTGACCGAATGAAAAAGTGTTTAAAATGTAATGGAGAATACTTCGAAAAGCAATAAATATACTACTTTACATGTAAATTGTTTTATTAATGAGTTACGCAAAACTTTCAGTGTACCCCACGTAATATCGTAAAAAAGTCGGTTAATAGATGTGTGCTATGTTTGAGATGATTAAAAAAGGATTATTCTCACAAAATATAAGAGAAAGACATATTAATAAATACAATACATATTAATTGTTAAAACGCAAGAAATATTTATTACACATATTGCCTCCTCCTTGTGGCGTTTTCCTCAATTCTGAGGGTCGTAACCTCTTTTGATCTTGGCGTTTGTGAAAGTCCGCCATCTGTGTCTGTCTTCAAACTTCCCTGCGACTATAATTTGGTTTTGGGAACAAATTATTTAATCGCTTTTTTACGGCAATGCAATGAATGAACCTGTGGGAGAGTCATGCTTCGGCGTGTATGGGCCGGCTCGACCGGAGTGATACCGAAACCTCACAGAAAACCGGCAGTGAAGCAATGTTTTGTTACCGGAGGCCCTAACCCTTCCCTCTCCCCCTCTTCTCCCACTCCATCACCCGTCATGACCCGTCTGCTCGTGTGCCCCTATCCCATTAAAAAAAAGAAAAAGAAAGGAAGATAAGGCTAAATATTGCTTATACGGATAGATTGGGGAATGTATTCAATAGCTCTAGCAGGCCAGAGCCTGTAACTCGATCTCGCCGTTGCCTCGATGTCCGAGCCCCTCTAACATGAAACAAAATATGAATACAATATTGTTATTCATGTCTTGTGAAGATTTTACGATTCCCACTAACGACGCGGGAGCGCTTCTGAGAACTGTACCGAACTTGAAATTTAATAACACGGCATATTATTACATACTATAAGATTGTTTGATAACATAATGCATTCATACATGTGTATGGGACATAAGTAAGAAATGTATGTCCTTAGTATTAAAAGGTTGTAAGTTTAATAAGAAAAGAAAAGGAAAAATTAGATAGGGTATACCTCAAGGGTGGTCCCATGTCAAGGAAGTCAGGATCTGATGATGAGATCCTGACAAAATTGAGAGAAACCCTCGAAAATTGTGGGCACGAATAGTGTTTCTGTTTACTTTTTATAACTTAATCAGGTATTTGCGTTTACGAATCATCACATCATGAGGCTGAGCTCATGATGGAAACCATACCTTTCCTACACAATTAGAAGTTAGATATAAGAACTGTGGGTTTAGTGACAGAAACCACTTAATATGCTTTGGAGAAAATACATTTGATAGCGTTTTAAAGTATTCAATGTATTAAAAGATAGTAGTTGTCAGAGTATTAAAAGATGACGCGAGCCACAAAAAATCATAAAATAAAAACTTTTTAACAAAAATAAACCTGAAGTCTACTTAAGACTTCAGGTTTCAAATAAGCTCAATCATATTTATTGAGATTGAGCTTATTTACATAAACTATCAAATTTTATATTAACTAATTTTGAGTCGGCGCCTCAAAATGAGGCGTACTTATTGTTGGCATCATCAAATAATAAGTTTGACTCATTTCTAAAATATCTTTAGTAAACGCGTAACCTTTAATAATCCATTTGAATTAGAAAAGCAAGGAAACTAAAAAAATGCATTTAGTACAAACAAGCACACTGAAAAAAAGTAATCGTTCTTAACTAAAATCATTATTTTACTAAGATAATAATGTACTTTTAAAAAGAGTATTACCGACTTTACTGCGCCTAAATCATGATAAATTTGTAAAAAGTGTATTCTCAACTCCTTAATTTTCCACCCTCAGAATTGGAATATTTCTTCCATTGAACTAACCTTGAGTGCAACCAATTCCATTAAAAAGTAATAATTGAAATCGGTTCACAAATGGCGAAGATATCGCGTTACATAGGTACACAAAAAGAAAAAAAAACAATATGCAGTCTAATTGAGAACCTTTATCAAGTCGGTTAAAAAATACACCGATACAAAATCTGTGACACATTCCTTTTTTTTATGGTAAAGGGGTCAAACGAACAGACAGAACAGAATTTTTATTATTATTTATTATTTATATTACATATATGAATAACCGAAAACAGACACAACTTTTATTATATTATTTATTTATAGTTATAAGTTATAAAACCACAGCAAATTAAATATTGTGTGTGTCTAGTAACTACTCAGTAATCCGTGCTATTGTGTCCATGACAGAAACCATATTATTGTTTTTTTTTTTAAATTACAGTAATTCAAATTTAGAATAATGCATATCTATTATTATTTTAAACGTCTGCTGCCAGCATTAAAATATTTCATGTAAAAATAAAACTAAACACGGCTGAGCGAGGTGCTCCGACCCCAAAGCGTGAGAGAGTGCCGCAGGGCGTTCATGAGTGCGCTACTTAGGGAGTGGCCAATGTGGCCATCTTATCGAAATAACTTATGCCTACAGGAATTTATGAAATTTCCGAATACAATTTCCAGTTATAATTTTGTTATATATTATGTTGAAGTTTTAAGGTTGCCATACTATTGAACCAACAGTGTATAAGTATCACTCGAAAAAGGTTGTGTTAAATATTTACTAAGGACTCTTAGAGTTTAGGTTATACACCTACGCAAAAAAAAGGTATGTATGTCGCATACTTGACGATTAAATCAAAATCTTATTTACATCAAGAGTTGTACTGTGGAGTACTTGCATAAAGAGTTTAGTAAGAAGGAAGAGGATTACTTATATACATGTAGGTTTATTTAATTTATAGTTGTAGCAATAATTACATTAACGATTGAGAATTGACTGTACTGTGTTTCGGTAGTAGTGTAGGAGCTATTATTTACTAGGGTTGCAGAGGACTAGCTAACCTTATCTATAATTAGAACAGTTAATTAAAAGGAGGTGGTTCTATGTTCCACTGTATATTTTTTTATGTATGTTCACCGGTTACTCAAAGACGCCTGGACCGATTTGGAAAATTCTTCTTTTGTTTGAAAGGGTATATTTCTCAGGTGGTCCGGTCAGGATTTGATGACAGGATGCTGGAGAAACACAGGCACACTTGAAGCGATTTGGGTATTTTGAGTCGCATTGAAGTCGGTGATACTTTTTTTAAAAGATAATAATTATTTTTAATGCCGTTGAAGAGCAGATATCGCTTACACGTTACACATTTTAAAGGTATAAACTGTCAGAGTCATGTAATAATTAAAAATATTTTTTTTTATGAAATTTTATTTACTTACATGATCTGATGATGATTGATGGGAACCCAAGTTTGACGTCCAAACAAACTACCAAACTTCAACATTATAATATTAGTATAAACATTATTGGGCACAACCCTGCTAAGTTTAGTTAAATTTTGACAGGTTTCGGGCTGTCAGTAATGACATTTCATTAGTGACACGAAACATTGGCACGATGTAATGATACCACGGTCTGATGGTATCTTTGAGGAAAATAATTTCGGAGATTTAACTCTATTTCACGCTTTGTGGGTCAATGAATAAGATACATATTACAATATTAACATAATTCTGCTATATTTAGAAAATAGCAATAGATATTAATTATTTTCAGGTTAGTGGAATAATTCCAGTCATTACGACTACTGTGACTTTTAATTAACAGCAGTTAAAGAGTCAAAATTGTGGTAAAATATAATTTCAAAAGAGACAACACCATAAAATATTTTATATTGGTTGGTTCTTCAGAATGTGCACTTCAAAATCTCTAGCGGACGCAAAACTTCTATTTCTCAAAATGTCCCTTCACGATATTTTTCTTTTGCAAAATGTCTCTTTCCATAAATTGTTTACTTACATGAACATGACTCGCTCGATGTTTGTACATGGATACCGGTGTTGTTGTCAAAAATGTAATTTTGGAAGTTATATTCACAAGCTCTAATTGAAAAAAATTAAAGTGGTGCCCCTATTTTCTTAATTAATAAGTACTACATTTTACATTAAACTCTCAGGGCAATGTTAATAACTTAACGATTTTATGAAAAAAAATATTTACGAAATCGAATTTTTTGACTTGAATTCGAATCAAAGTCAATAATGGTATGTCGATATGACGAGAGTCAAGAAGCTTGCATTTTCTTAATTAATAGTTACATTCGTTTCGAAGAGTTTTATGTTTTTATACCATCATAAACGGTATTTTTTTCTTAACACAGAATTCTTTACAGCCTTTTTAACACAGATATGCCTAATATCATTCATGAAGATGCCATAAAACAAAACGACAGATTAAGATTACTCTTGAAAGTTCTCCTGACATCTACCAAAATTCTCACGCAAAAGATAATAGCTTGGTTTATACCTAAAAGCACATTCGAGCCCGATGGCTGCTTAGATACAATTTCTACAGTTCCTGGAACAATTTTAGTATTATTCAAATGTTGAAACGCCAGGATTTATGATAGTACAATCTTATTGTTTTGCAATTTCGTTTGACTGGTTCTCCCAATATCTGTTGCAAGTCGCCAAGTGATATAAATTTCACTAGTCATTTATGATGTTTGCTGGATAATGTTTCGGGGTCGCGATGTCATACATAAACTTAGTGAATGTTAGGTTATTACTGGGAAAGCATTTGGTTTGGTGGTTGACGTTGTTAGTTAAGATTGCGTTGGTTAGTTTGTATTGACCGCAATGGTTGATGACAAGCGATTAAATATCTATTTAAAAAATAACCTTGTGGTGCTTTTCTCAAAAAGACCGAAATACACGCATTCTTTTAAAACTTAAACTCATATAATTTTATCGTGTAAGTAGTTTACAGTCTAATACTCAAGAATATAAGAATTTAAACTAATATTTAATGTGCGTAGAGGTGTTAATAAAAGAATCAGAAAATTTCAAACAATTTTCTTTCCAATCACCTAAATAAAGTTTTAGTTTATTAGATACCAGGTCCAGCCGTATAGTAGAAGCATCTAGTTACCAAGGTAAAGGGATTTTTTTTTATAATTTGTGGCTGTGGTAGAAATGTTCAGACACCCGCATCATATTTAAGGAAAGTGGGATTTCCTGATGGTGCCGAAACCCAGTAAAATGGAGCTAACGTTAATAACGTCAAAGAAAATGTAAAATATCTGACAGTCGGTATTAAAAAAAACTAGTTAAATGCCTAACAAGAGAACAGCATAACTTTTTTAAAAGAATGACAATGGTAGCTTTATTAGGAAGCTTAATGCAAATGCATTAAGCTTCTTAATAAAGTTCTCATAAGATTTTTGCATAAAATAAGATTCGTGGCTATACTTTTTATCCACATATTAAAATTTGAGATGTGTAAGTGAAGATCTCACATAGACTTTTGATGTCTTCATTTGGCAACTTTCACAATAAATTCACTAGAAGTCTCGATGATATGACAATAGAGATATGCGATTCTTAGTATTCGGATGTTAACCGCGCCGTTTGCGCTGTTAAACGCTCGTAAAGTTTTACTGCTCGATTCACGGTTTAGATACGTACATTTTTGAGACGTTTGTCGACATTTACAGTGGAAGTGTTTTTTGAATTTATCTGTACATATACAAAGGTCTTGTTTTACAGTTTATATCGATTTGTTTAAAATTTTGTAAGATGTGAGTAACGCACAGGGTGCTTTTTAGTCGAATGCGGTAAAGCCTCAACGTGTTTGATATTATTTATATTTGTTAGTTTTATCATGAAATGTTGCTTTGCTAGATTATCATTCCCACCTTTGTTGAATATAGAATGATCTCACATTTTTAAACAATCGTACAAAGAGCACCGTGACTCAGATCCAATGTGCCTAACGATCCTGAAATGAATAGCTCCAGTTCCATTAATGAAGCTTGTAATCTCCTTAGCGGTGTTAACAATAGGGCTATTATACAGAGATTTGAGTGGCATATGATATCATCATTCTCTTTTGATGACCATAGTCATGTGTGTCTATCCGTGGCTGGGGTGAATATGTTGACACGTCTAAAATTGCTATTTGTCAGGGTGGCCATTTTTAAATTTTAACGGTTATATGTATATGTTGAGATTTCCAATAACGAATATTATTTCGGTGACTGAGTGTAAGTTGATATAAGAAAATATCAATGTTCATTCATAAAAATCATGTAAATCGTTAATTTGAGATGAGGTTTTGTCAAGTTAGACATGTTAAAATGAGATGAGATGTCAACATACTTCCAAAGTCGATTGCTCCAAAATTTATGTAAATTTGGAACTGTAATTTTTTTCATTTAAATTCCTAATGCGTAGGAAGTATTACGCCAATAAAAAAAAAACATGGAAGTCGACATGTCAATGTGTTCATGCCAGCCACGGATATATGGTCATATTAAATCGATCTTTAGTGTAGGTCCTTTAGTAAATTGCAACGGGGACCATTATTGCATCATTATTTTATGATAAAACCATTTACGAAATATGGTGTAATTGTAACGAAATTATTTTACATATAATATTACACATGGGGTTTAGAACAATACTAAAACGCAAAAAGCTGGTACTCACAGTCGCAGTCACAGTACAACGAAACTCGCTCTTGAATCGTTTCCGATGTTATCGCTTTCGCTTCATACTTTTATGTATTTAGACCGCACTGAATAGCCATATAAGTGTGTGTACGCTTAGGTGGTATTGCTATTGATAGCCGGAGATGCAAGAAAAGCTTCTCTAAGACAAGTAAACGGAAACAAGAGACATCTATTGAATCTTCATAATAATCAGGTAGGTAGTAAACTTTATGATAAGCGAATCCTAAAGCTAAATAAGCGTATAAGCGTATTTTCTTGTTACGTTAATTGTCTTTTTAGCTTTGTTGATATACTTTTCTTAGAGTATTGTCAAAGTTACGTCATTTCAAATACAATAAAATATGTTATCGTCTATTGAATATTGTTATCACAGCCCTTTATCAACGCTTTTGAGTGTTTTAAAACGGTAGTGGTCTTCCATCTCTTAATTGTCATTGCTGAGTATTGTTTATGATTGAATAAGATCGCTGTTTGGTGCTGGCGCAGAATGGTTCCGGTTTTTGCGTAGGTTGACTGCACCAGGTCTAGGTTCATCGGCTTTTTCACTGCTATCAATACCTGAGTGGCCTGATGCCCATCTTAATTTGCTGGGCATGTTACATATAGGGTGAGTCGTGGGGTTTCTCCTCTGGATTACTATTATATACTATTAACCGATAGATTTCCGCCACGTAACGTCTCTTTCAATTTCTTATATTCTGCTACTAGTCCACTAGACCTGCCCAATATAACTGTTCCAACTTCTAATAACAATTATAAAATATTGCGTCCTTTAGTCTTCACCATAATAAAATATAATAGGCGAATGACGTAATCAGAGGGGAGTGTCTGCCAAAGGGTCTATGCAGTGTAACCAAGCCTACAGGTAAGTTCAGGATGGAAATCCCCATAACATGCGATATGGTGATAATAACGTTGGTTGAGGGTGATTCAGGATCAATACTTTAAAACTTATATTGTCCTTTATTCACTTTCACGACGTTAAGTACGTACGTATAATAATTCGAAAGTTGGTCCTTCACGCTGAAACGGCTGGTCAAGTTCATACCCTGATTTATAATAACCATAACACATAGGAACTGAGGTTGACGAAGCAGAAGCTGCAGGCAAATTAATATTTTTATACCGTCTACGTCTACTTAATCTTATTTATATACCAATTTTGGTTTGGCAGTGATGGTAGCTGATAAATATATACCAATTTCGATTTGCCACTGATGGTAGCTGATGAATAGAAACGAATCCACTGTACAGAAGATTGTGGAAACGTTACTAACATATAATTGGGTAGATGCCTATGCTCAAAATAAATTATTTAGCCAAGTCGGGCAATAAAATAATTGAAAATACTGTGAAAATTGTCGTTCAGTTTTATTTTAACGTTTTTAATTATTTTTTTAATAGTTTAATTAACATTCAAAGTGATCGATTTGACAACAGCAAGGTGTGACGTCATGTCTTGGTTGTTCATACAAACATGTAAGGTAAGGCACCTACCGTTTTGACATTTCATAAAAATATAGTGATTTTAATTATAATAATAATATGACTTAAGATACCCCACACACGGCCGTCTAGTTCCAAACGACGACTTATATATTACTAAAGTCATACATATTATAGATAAATTACAACCAGACACAGAACAAATGATCATGCTCGTTGCACAATTATTTGTCCTGGGTGAAAATCGAACCCAGAATCTCTTGCTCAGAGTGAGGATTCACGGTTATTAACCACTTGACCAACAGGCCCGTCAACTTGACAGTCATCCTTCCTAATAAAGTGCTGTACTTCGGCTGGTGAGTAGTATGGCAGGAGCTTTATAGAAGAGGGATAGGTATGGTAACGCGAGAGTAATAAACCTTAGTAGCCACCGGTTAACGCTTACCATCATGAGAGTTCTTTATTTCGCACTAGTTTAGTGAGTATTGGTATTGGTTAAGGGCTCTGTCTCGACGACGACGATTTAGACTCAAAAACGGTCTATTATGTGTGCAGATAAGGCTGGCTGGCTAGTAGAGCAAGTCTAGCTCCTTCCAGAAGCACAGAAGCCGCCTGGGCCATTCACAGGCTTCTAGGATCGACCTCGCATCCGCGAGGATACTTGCCCGTTGTGTGGCCACTCCCTCGCACTCCAGGATAACATGGGTGACCGTTTCTTCTGCGTTGAGACATCCTCTGCGGCTGGGCTGTCTGTCGCATTAATGGTGAATAGATGCCGATTCAGGGCCAAATGTCCCGTAATGGTTCCTACAACTATTCTGATGTCGAGTCGGTTAAGACTGGGTAGTCTGCAAGTCAAACATGGTGAGACCTTCGTCAGCACCAGTTTAGACTGCCTGCAGCCAGGTATGTCGGCCCAGCGACCGATGTGCGTTTCACGAATCCGTTGCCTACCCATGAGCGAAATGGTTGAAGGTCGCTGAGGTTGTAGTGAATAGTTTAGTGAGTGCAGAACGAATTAGCTCTAGTAATAAATGTAAGTAGAAAGCATTATTTGAAAATGACGTATTTGTTCTAATAAATAAAAGCAGCTCTCAGGGACTGCTTTGTCATCTGTATCAAAATGTTGGTTAACACCTTATCAAGTGTCGTGAGTAGGCCACACACGATACACTTTATTTAAAAGGGTTCAACGCTAAAGTATGCGGGATTGTCATAAAAAAAGTCTCATTATCATGGATCCGTGTGGTCGCGCATCGTAGAGCGTTAACTGTAGACGGGGTCGCTCGTCAGACCGATCCGAGTAGCGGCGGAGCGCGCACGCGTATCGGCCATCTTGAATGGACTGTCACTTGAAATCCCGCGTTCCGATTTTAAATAATAACGTTCGATAACCGTTTTGTGATTCAATTGAATCGCGCGAACGTAGTGTTTATAGTGACCATAGTGTTTAGTGCTAATTTTTATTAATAAGTATCAAACCTCTGTGACTGTGCTACGGAGAGTCGTGATCTTGTATACTTCATATTTCGGATTTACTTTCTATCGCTGTAAGTGGCCGTTTTATTATATTTAACTCGTTATAAAGTTAGTAGGTAACCGGAGAAAGTTCATCTTCATACGAGATTCTGTTACAATTGTCTAGATTGTATTAGTAATGAACTCTTAAAATTAACTGCACTAGGAGTGCTCAAGGAGCATTACTGCGGTCTGGTAGCCAGTCTTCGTGAATCTTTAATATTGGTACTTGAATTTGATGAATTAATTATTTAATATAGAAGAATGTGAACTTTACCATACAAAGCGTTTTAAATTGTTTCAACTAAATAATTATTTAAACGGGAATTAACGCGATCAATAGGTGTTACTACATACCTTTGAATTGCCTGACGTGGTATAACGTGGTTTTAACTAAATGTTAATAATAGTAGGCATTATAAAAAGGTTCTAATCAGTCGAAATAACTAAAATAATCTTGTTTGTTATCACGGAATACCGGTATTATGCCAGTATGCTTGTTACAGGAAACCGTGTTATTATTGAGTGGTAACGGTTTCTTCACGTCTCTCTTGATTATTTGGTTCTACATCATTTTGTGGTTAAGGCAATTTGCAGCAGGAACTAATAGTTTGGAGTCGGAAAGTATTACAGTTCTTCCTAACTTTGTATTACGATTTTATCAGTATAACGTTATATAGTCATGCTTGTACCCTGCTAAACCTTTCAGTTTTGTATCTTTATTCATTACTCTTTCTGCGAGGTATATTGTCCAAGGTTTCTCTTAGTGACACTTATGAATCTCCTAGTGGAATGTCAGATTGAACTAGATTGATGACACATGATATACACCGCACTGTTATCTGTAAAGTTTTATTTATATTCCAATTTTAAATCTCTCAAGGTTTCCATGTCTTTTAAATAAAAATTAACACGTTATTTAAAATTTATACTATTTTTTTTTCTCGTGGGAAGGGTATCGATGTTTTCCATGGTAGTACCATTCGCACGTGGCAACCCTATTATTACGCTATGAAAGTAATTTCTACTAAAAAGATGTATTTACTGAGTTTTATTTTAAAATGTGTTTAATAAAGATATGATACTCACTCACTTTAACATTTTTATCTTATTGTATCAGAAAATATAGTACAATAATATGACATTTGCGGCAGGTATGCCTAAGGTGATGGGAAATATGTAGAATTGACAGTAGCACCGAACAGTAGACGTAGACTTTCTGTCGTAGTTCATTGACAGGATATAATATCACACGAGACGAGCTGTGGCCTGCGGCTCCGCCTGCGTGGACTGGTCAACTTAAAATTTATATCTTCTATCACCGACCTACGAAGAAAAGCAACTACTTTTTATTGCACGTTTTAAATCAGCTTGACTTGTCTTTATCTATCTATTTAGGTGTGTAACTATTTTCAAGAGAGTTTCACCAACTTCAAGATGTTCTATTAACTAAAATTGGCACACGTACTAAGGACCACAGGAACCACTGCACCTCTAGGAAACATTCTTTCGCAATTTACGACAGTACTTCAGGAATTATTAGTGATAATTATTGACTGGCCTGTTGGTCTAGTGTTTAGTGACCCTAACTGCTGAGCCAGAGGTTGTCGGTTCGATTCCCACTCACGACAAATAATTGTGTGATGAGTATGATCATTTGTTCTGTGTCTGGGTGTAATTTATCTATAATATGTATGTATTTAGAGATATAAAGTATGTTTATCAGCAGTCTGGTTACCATAGTACAGGCTCTGCCTAGTTTGGGATCATACGGCCGTGTGTGAGATGTGTGAAGTTATTATTATATTATTCTCTATATTCATCTTAAAACTTATCAATTACATTTTAAAATATTTACAAAACAAAATATTTATTTAAAAATATAAAAATAGTATACCACCGACATCGGGTACAGGGATCCAGACACCGGTGGTTAGGGCTCCAAAGACAGGAACCTCCTCACTATACGGGCCGTATCGACGAGAACTGCCTTCTGTATTCTTATTATTATTATGAAAAGTAGCCTATGTCTTTCTCTAGCTCCGGAGCTTAGAAAACGTACAGCAGGTACAGCAATTTTTTACTCGAATTTTAGGCACACAATATTGAGGAGGTACTTCTACCTCACAGTAGAAAGAAATTAACTATTAGAAGAGCTATTTCTCTGCTGGTTCTGACACCTGGTTGGTTCAGAGGTTAAGTCGTGAGAAGGTTACAGATGTATTAGGTTACTTTTAGTAGAAGAATGCAATGGTGATTCTCGCTCCCCTGATCACAGCCAAGTAGCGGAACACCGGGGTGGTTTTTAGTCGGTAAGAGTCCGACAGACCCCTTCGCCCCCCCAAGAGCGGAGGACATCCATGAGGATCTTCCACTTCGTCAAAAAAAACTACTATTACTTTTAGTTTTGATAGGGTTTTAGTTTTTTAATTACATAGTTTACAATAAACATTAAAGTCCAACCTTCAACACTTGACTGTAGCGTAATTACTCTATGGCACGAATGCTAATATTGTATACCTAATAGTTATTATTTAGGTTATGGTTAAAAACGAATGCTAGTACATGTTTTAATCTCCATATACATATATGTATAATTGATTTTCGCTGGAAATTAACAGATAAAAAAACTTATAAAAGGATTTGCTATCATCTGAAGTTTCAATTGCTTCTTTTGTTTGTAAAATTTAAAATGTCGCATGCCGTTCGAATAAAAATCAAAAATGACATCTCCAAATTTGATTAAATATGAGTTCCCAAGATTTTTAATAGATTAAATCCATTAATATGGACTGTGAATCATCTTTGCACCACACAAATATAGGTAAACAGAACTCCTGAAAAATTTACGTAGTAGGAAGTTTTACAGCACAGATTTCTCACCTCAGCACCTCCTCTAAGGGTCCATAGAGAACACTAGAGAGAATGGGGGCATTAGTAAATGCTAAGCAACTCACCTGACTTACCGACAGGTTGCCCGCGATCCTACAATATTCAATCAATATCAATTGACAATTTAATGAGGTTTATTTAGGTATTTCTTCTTCTTCTTCAACTACACGACAACTAACTTCAATTAAATTTGTCAATGTTCAAGGGGCCTTTGAAAAATCTTTGGAGAAACTCATGAGTGACCGCTGAAACCATTGCGTTCTTCGTGCGGTCACTGCATTAAGACTTTCACATTGCATTTGATTATTTTTCTAATGAATGATTTTAAATATGCTATTAAGACAATTTGGAATAGCATATTGTAAATGTTTCGGCACATACATATTTTTTACGACGATTGTTTGTAAATATTACTTATCTAATTTGGCTTAGGTACAGTAGCTGAGTAGAAAATCATATAAATATTTGATACTTTCTTCGATGCCGTGAAAGGAAACACCTTAATAGATAGAGTAACCCTCTCTGTACATGACACTTGTACTAACTTTTAAACTTTCGCGTTCCATGATAAAATAATTATAGTATAAAGGTATATTTAATTATAGTGTCATTATGTATTTATAATTCCCGTATAAATACATAATGACACTTGTACTTTAAAGTGAATTTATTAATTAACAAGTTATTACTTGACAGATCTCACACACGACCGTCTGATCCCATACTAGGCAGAGCCTGTATAGTAACCAGACTGCTGATAAACATACTTATATATTTCTAAATACCTACATATTATAGATAAATTACACCCAGAGACATGATCATGCTCATCACACAATTATTGGTCCTGGGTGGGAATCGAACCCACGACCTCTGGTTCAGCAGTCAGGATCACTAACCACTAGACCAACAGGCCAGTTACAAAATATGGAAGTATTTGACTATTTTTTTAAGCAAATTTAGTTTCCGTAGAGTATAAATACATGTCAATTCTGTTGTATTTCTCTCTTAACTATAATTGACTAAATTTTCTTCATTCAAGATGTAAACCTTGTACCCTTCGAAACAAGGTTTTATTTCAAATATAAACAAGTAGGTAACATACGTCGCTATCAAAATAAGCACTTTATTAGTCGACTAAAGTCTGACACACTTAAATAAACTTTAATACCACGTAGCGAGAGTTGCTATCCGTTGAATGCCATCTATTTTGCTCTGTGTTTTTAGTAAGCGTCTTCGTAGGTGTCGATTAAAATAACGTCATCTTAGTTCGTTTTGAACAAGTTTTTATACGGCAATTATACGGCATTTGAATAAATGGGGACTCTCGCTGCGTGGAAATAAAGTTGAGTGTACGTTGACAGGTTTTAGTGAAATTTAGTGGCGCTGAGAAATAGATGCCAGTAACAAATATACCTTGTGACGAAGAAGACAAGGTTGATTTCATATGAAGAAATTAAGTAAGGTTTTAGTTTAGTGAGTCTGACAATAGAATCGGCACCAGTATCTATGTTTATTTAAAGAGAGAACAAGGGTGTGGCTGGCCAAGAAACACTTACTAATATTATAAATACTGAAGTTTGTGAGGACGGATAGATGGACGGATGTTTGTTACTATTTCACGCAAAAACGACTGAACTGAACTAGATGATATTTGGCACAGAGATAGATTATAGTCTGAAATAGCACATAGTTTACTCTTTATCCCAAAAAAAATACGATTTTATCAAAATTTCCACGCGAACGAAGTCGCCAGCAACATCTAGTCATAAAATAAAAATAACTCTGAACTAACTACATTTTTAATTCTTTTTGCACACAAATCTATAAAAAAAAAAAAAAAAAAATTGCGATATACACAGACAGCACAAACTTCATTGGGTCAAAAGAGTTGTTTGTTTGGTAACTGAGCTCAGTAGCCAGATCATAAGCGGTCCCTAGACGATTATGCGGCATGACATGCATTACGTGCTGTCATGCATGCATGATCGTTTAATTGTATTGATTGATGAGAATGACATGCAAACTACGTGCATGACATGCAAACTACGTGCTGGCAGTTGATTGACAATTCCTGTTATTTATATATTTATTTATAAATCTGCCTTTCACAAAGACATTTCCATACCAGCGCAGAAGACCTCTTCACTGTACTATCTATATCGACTGAATAAAATGATTATACCAAGCGAATTATCATGCTGCATGATAGACTCTCAATAGGTCCTTCATGCAGCATGATGATTCAGCATGTCATGCCGCATGATCGTCTAGGGACCGCTATAGATTTAGAATCTATGTACATGTCACTTCTCACTCTAACGACGTATGACTCACGACACGATTGTCCCTTGTTATTCTTGAAGCAATGCTTGCATTGCTAGTCGCCGAGTGAGTGAGATTACCGGAGGCCCTAACCCTTCCGCCCCTCTTCCACCCTTCCCTCCACCCATCCCCCTTCCACCCTTCCCCTACTCCCATCTCAAAGGCCGGCAACGGACTTGTGATTCTTGAGTTGCAGGTGCCCGTCTACTCGTTTGCCCCCTATACCATAAAAAAAAAACTAAATTTGAATGTTTCTCAGTATCCAGCAGCATATAACTATATCATTATTTTCTTATGACGTTCCGTTAATTAATTCACAATTTTAAGATTGAAACATTTAATGCTATTATTTTTTTAATTGAATCATTTATTTATTAATAATCGTTTGTGTGTGTGTAGTTGAAATGAAAGTTTAAATAATTGTTACTACAGTTATTGTAGACGTCTCCACGTCGGTAATAGGATTATGAGGTGTGTATTTGTAGGTATTCGCACCCCGCCCTTTGCTTTTGTACTTATTTTAAAAGTCCTTAAATACCTACTGGGTATATACCCAGTAGGTATTTATTGTATACAAGCGGAGACGTTATCCTGCCCAAACGAGAAATTTTTTTGATGTCATAATTGACTTCGACAATAAAACAAATAAACTATAAAATAAAAACCCGGTAGGTCGTACCGAGTCCAATCTTGAAACTAGAGACCCACTTAAACGTTTTTTTATCTAAAAGTAAAATAAGAATCTTAGAACTCGGTAACAGTGCCACCTACCGGATCCAATTGTGAATCTAAACCATACAGGGACCCAACACACAAAAATTTCATCAAAATCGGTCAAGCTGTTTAGAAGGAGTTTAATGACGTATACACGTACAGCCGAATTATATAAATATGTTTATTCTAATAGCTTTTGCTGCGATTTCACCCACGTTCCAGTGATGTATTGGAAAACAAGAATAAATGAACCGCGCTGCCGTGACATCTTTTTAAGTTACAAAAAAAATATGCAAAAACTTCTTCTCCTTAGAAAAAAACATTGAAATTTTTACGTTTTCACGGTGATCGGTCAAACATTGTCGGAGTTTGTTGCTCTCCTTATGTTCTAGTAAACAGTTAAACACCGCTTGTGGGAGACCCCGTTAGTCATAATCTATCTATTAGTGTAAGTCAGTATTTACAATTTATCAATATTACAGTATTCGATAGAGTTGCGTGTTCGGACATAAATGTTAGTGAATGAGAAAGTGATGATCTATGTCTTATTAATTTTTTTTAGCACTATCTTCTGAATGTTATTTTTTTTTATTTTTTAAATTATTATTTTCCCGCTCATATTACGCTTCTTTTCTTTCTAAACCTTGTTTCCAGGCGGTAGATTTTCAGAGAGCTCCCATATGCCATATTCTTAATATACGTTTTTGGAAAATTTTATATTATTCTACCTACATTTTGCTTTGTTCCTTACCTACACATGTACGAGTATGTGTCATGATTATGATGGATCCGAAAATGATGTCATTTGTCAGCTTATGTTATTGAAATTAAACTATTTATATATGATTGTTAAAATGCTATTTTGTCCCACATATCCCGTGTTGGTTTATCCAGATGTCTTTGTTGTGTACCTTATTATACATTCAGTACTATTTCTTATTAGATGTAATATGCCGACTTATTATTAAATATCAGGTAGCTTCAAACCCGTGCAATCTTCTGTTTCGACACGTTGCTCCTCCACACTTTTAAGTACCACAATTTTGACTATCCATATTATTTTTTGTAGATATTATATTTGTTTTTAATTTGTAAAATTGCATTTTTATAGGAAATACAACTATGCAGTTGAATTTAAATGCAAAACTGTAACATCTGTATAATCTCGAAAAAATATCGATTGAAACCTTACCTGAATAATAAAACATATAAAAATAATGATTTCGAGTCGACAAAATTCGGATTGTCGAGTATGTATATATTAATACGTGAAGCGAAAACTTTGGATCCCTTTTTACGAAAATTGGGCGGACGGAGGAGTATGAAATTTCGCATACTTATAGTTTATACAGAGAAGAAGTGACGAATGCTAAAATTTTTGAACAATATTTGCTACAAAGTTAAAAAAAATGCAAGAACGGGTACATACAGCTATGAGTGTCCAGTATATATTTTGACCTGTCATGGTACAAAAGTCTATACAATGACAGGTCAAGTAATATTGGCCAATGAAATAAACTATGGTCGAAATTCGACGACCACGCGATCACTAGTTTTGTTAAATTCTAATGGTGCAAATGGCAGTGGCCATATTGGCCACTCGGATGCCATCTTGAGTTCGACTTCGACGTAAATCGCGCATGTACCGTCAATCCTCCAATGGTTGACGATGATTAACGAAAAATGTTGTATATAGAGATTCTTTTTCAAACTAATATGTAAAATAGAGAACAAAAATATCTACCTACATTTTGTAAAAGATTGTGTATTATTGAGTCACATTTCACCCGAGCGAAGCCAGGTTTTCTTTTTATGAATTTTACAGAAAAAATGTTGTGAATTTGAGCAGAGGCATCTTACTTACAAACTAGGTTCTTGATACTTCTCTACATATCACACATATTATACGTAGGTACACAATATGTAATTATGTGGTTGGTCTCTCAAAACATTTATTGTCTATAGTTTCAACGGAATGTTTTATCAAATACATAATGGTTTTAAACAAACCCTGATAACCAGTTGTTGATACTGGCTAATAATGATAATATTAATTGGATTGATTGTAATCTCATAGCTTGTTTATATTGGATCCCAAGATTAATAACAATGTATTGTAAGACCTACAATACGTTAAGTTTACAAACATTAAACATCTGTTACAATGTCTGATCCCAAAATAATACCATCGAGTCATTTTACAAGGGACGCAGAATATATTCTCATGAGAAAACGTAATCCAAACTTTTTAAATGCGAAACTTGCTGTTTGTTTGTTACCTTTTCACGACTAAACGGCTAAACGGATCGTAATGAAATTGTACAAGGAGATAGATTGTATCCTGGGGAAGGATATAGATTACTTTTTATCCCGGCAAAATGTACGGTTCCTTTGTACGGCAGATTTGGATTTCCACGCAAACGAAGTCGCGGGCAACAGCTAAATCAATATTATATTCATCAAAATTGCTGAATCGACTACAAAATATAGTAAAAAATATAAAATAGTTTTTGAATCTAGGAGTGTCTTTTACGGGAATGTAGTACCGGAAGTACCCTATAGGTTTTGGGTCGAAAACCTATGGGGTACTTCCCATTTACCTAGAATCATGAAATTTGGTAAGAAGCAAGATCTGACAGCACAAGTGAAGGAAAAAATCTGAAAGTCGTTAATTTGTTGTTATATCACATCAAAAAATAGTTTCTGTGATTACAAACTTATATTTTGCGGTTGTATTGTTGACTTTCTCATACATAGCAACCGCAAAGTTAAGTTTGTCTTTCGAAAAACCCGAGATGGACGTATACAAGTTTGTTTGCTTACGGAACCCTCGGTGCGCGAGTAAGACTCGCACTTGTCCGATTTTTTTAAAGACCTAACTCTAGTCGTAACACGTGTGTATAACATATTTACGTGAAAGTGTTCTTTCTTCGTGGTTGGTTGCTTAATGAATATCAAGGTTTTAGAATCAGCTGTTTTCGTATCAGTGTTAATGGATTAGTTCCTTCCTTAATTAATAATCTGACTTATCCGTAATCTTTACATTTAGGCTGTCACATTACAATTTTTGATTTATTACACCTAATATTTTGAAATTTTTAGATGCTAGATTGTCTTGACGTTCTTGACGACAAGCCGATTTAAATGAAAAGATAATCGTAAAATGGCACGAAGCTCAATCATCGATTAATCACGTTTGGAATGTCGCATAACATAGTAACAGACGCACAAATGAGGTTCGATACTGATGTCAGATGTTTAGTCTACAATATTTGCTCCTATGGCTTACACCTCCCATTGCCTTTCGTATACGTTTCGTTTTCTATAAATATACTACCTACCACGGGCGTACCGAGGAAGGGGGCGGGGGGGGGGCAGAGGAGGCAGCTGTCCCCCCTGGCTTTAGCAAGCTTACGTAGTACTAAGGTAATATTGAGTCAAATGTTTGGTCCCCCCACCTGGACCGACAAAATTAAATCTTGCCATTCCTCTCTCCGGGATGACAAAAACAAATTTTGCCCCCCGCCCTGGGCTAAAAGCTTGGTACGCCCATGATGCTACCTACAATGTTTTCAGGCTCAATTTCTTGGAAACGGGCGGTTATACATTGACACTGGCAGATAGGTTATAATATATCTTATCTTGTTACACACGGTATTATTTATTTTTATATATTATTTGTTTTACTTTCGACGAAGCAATCTATTGTTGCGGTGACGCTGCGGTGTGCTGATACATAATTTTTAATTTAAAAAAAAGACATTTTTAAACAATTTTTGAAAAATTTCATGAAATAAAGATATTTGACTTGATTTTGCTATCTGTAATTTTCATTGCTCGGTTGACGGCAATAGGCATGCCCCCTATTACGTAAGTGGGACCAAATTATGGGTCAATTTGGGTGTTTAATACGCCTCTGCCTAACTTTTCGGAGGTGTTCTATGTATTCTTCAACTATAGAGATATTTTTTCATTTCAATTTGTTGTGGCCTGCTCATTGCCACATCATCTAAGTAGGGAGTTCTTCACTCCGAAACATATTTCGTAGGAAAACACTTATATTTCGAAAAGTGTGGCCGTTACTAGTGTAGTTTTATGTTATCTGTGCCGTTACGCAATATTAAAACTAGTGTAAAGGTTCTCGATTACAATGTGTTCATTTAACCAAGACCAAATCAAAATTAGATTAAGCGAACATAAAACTTAGTTTAACCAACTAGTAGGAAATGTGACGTAATTAGTTATTACAAGCGGAACTGTCTCGATTAGTGAAGCATGACGCTATATCTATACTAAATCATTGTTGGAGTATGTATACAATATGTAGCTACTACTTCAAACAGTAGCGATTCCAGGTATGTGTTTGTCTATGCATTTTTGATTTAATTATAAACCACCTTCTACATCGAAATAAACGTCGAGATGAGTAACACAGTGATACAGTAACTTATTCTTAAAAGGTTTTGCAAAGCTAGTTTGTCCATACCTAGTTGTCAGCTATGCTAAACTTTATCATCAAATAATTCGCTACTTTTGACTCATCACCTATTACAAAATTTGGGACAACGTACACAAAAGTTCTCGCAGTATAAACCATCGTTTTAAAAACGAGGGGTGTTTTATTTGTGACACCATTAACATGTGTGTGGATGTCTTTGGTATCACAGCTCCCAAACGGATGAACACATTTTGATTTAGTTTTTTTTTTTGTATCAAAGGTGACTTGATCGAGAGTGTTTTTAGCGTTCGAAGATCATTAGCTCTTTTTCAATCGTTGAAGGGATTTTTGAGTCGGGGGTAATATTTTTAGGATATACTAAACCTAGCACTTTCTAGCATAATTTTCTTATAATGCTGCAAGTGCTCGTTCTGTACAGAATCCTTAGTTTCCTGAAATAACAGGATTGTGTTCCTGATACTCGCTGGTTGTATATAACTACATACTTACTTATCGAATATTAAGGCCTTCATCCCGCTACTTACATACAATAGCTATAATACCCTTATGTACTGTGCTCACGTCGTATCGAGATGAAGATTGCTAGTCTATCGCCTTGCCACTTTCAGACAGTAATGCCCGGATGATAAAATTTCGAATTTTCAACCAGACATAAGTCGTCCACAGATACCAAAGAAATATGGGTATTGTTCCACTTTCGTCGCTTAAGTGTGAAATTCCTTGCCCAAAAGTAAGTAAAAAAAAGTATTTCCATCACACGTCCATTCAGAGCATCAGTTATTATTATTAAATACAAGTAATTGATAAAACAATTACAGTAACTACATATTGACCTTTTCCAAACTAAAGTTACAAAATTATACATCGGTCGTGTCTATTCGTGTCTAGTCTAGTCGTTTATATTAAAACTGAAGTGATTTGATACTTAGTTGAAAGTAATTCTATATACTTCCTTTTTTAAGACATAGAATAACTGATAAGCTGATAACGGTATGATAACATGCACTCAAAGTGTGTGGAAACAGTATGATGACGATGATAAACGTTAACGACAATGTAGCAGTAAATTAGAGTTTTTTTTTCATAAGGATTAGAGGCACAGAGGCTTCAGTACCTATTCGATGTTTTGCCGCGTTTTTTTTTACAAGAAAAATATATTTTCTGTGGACCCATAGCATGCTCCATTGTGTTTTTTTAATGCTATCGGTACGGTCCTTTGTTAAAATCAAATGAATGCACATCGTAATTAAATCGAACTCTAATTGGTTTTTTAGACCCTAGAAAGCATGATCACAGTACAGTTAATTTTAATGATTAAATAGTGAAATGTTTTTTTGATGTCAATGACCGTTCGTGGCGATAGTTTAAACTTGGAATGAAGTAACCGTTGCGGTTTCCTCTTACTATTTACTACAGACTGCCTGCATTTCAACAATATTGTCGTTTGCATGCAGTTTTGTGCAGTTCACTCTCGAATATTCACTATGCAATTTGAATATCCCAATTGTTCAATATATTGCAACTATAAACAGTCAACTCCTTTTCGACATCTTCAAAATATTCTTAATACTCAATAGTTTAGACAGACAGACATGCATTTGGAGTTGTACTATGCGGATTTTAACCGTTGATCAAACAAGCATACAGTTAGTCAGTTACATTGCTTTATGTATAAATTCCTCGAGGAAGTCGGTCGTAGGAGTGTGACAACCATAATTTGAAAATTTCAATTAGATTTAAATAAGTCGCTGTCATCTGTTGAATCATATTTAAAACTTAATTATGACAGACTAAAACAGTATTATTCAACAATTTCAGCAATGTAGAAATTATAAAAATCTGTTATAATATGTCTTAATTAGATTTAATTAGACTCCCCTATTCAAAATAATTCGTAACTTTTATATTAGATTCGGTTACGGTTTTGGATAGATGCTTCTTTCGGATATCCCATACTTTCGGTTTTGGTTACGGAACTTCTTAACATCCCTGATAGGAATCTTCTACTAACTCTTACAACGAGCGATCTTTCGGCGCCATTTTGACAGATAACCGTTTAAATTATTTTCTATGGACAATAAGACTTATAACTGAGCTAACTGTACTTCCATTCTATTATAAATATAGGTTTTTGTAAAAGTAATGCATTATACAGCGAACTAGTAATGACAGAGGTCGCCACCGCTCACCGTCGACTCCGTGACCTCGTCTATGCTTCGATTGTTTGGAAGCAAGCTACGTTCAGAATGAAAATATATCTTATTGTTTTTTACAATTTTCCTTGCGTGTTTGAATCGTTTGTTTACTTACATTCAATCAGATGGGTTTTTTAAGTACTTCTCAAGGTTTGGACAGAATAAAGGTGTTAAAGTCTTCGTCATATAACTCCGTTTTGCGTCTCTATGTGCCCGAGTATGTTGTGGAGTGTTCTTTGGATACAAGCACTAGTTATTACAAATGCTAAAAATGTTCTTGTGTGTTTCTGCATACGTATAATAAATATTAACTGAATGAGTATCAAGAAAATATAAAAGTAATATTTACCGGTGCATTTTATCGGCTGAAAAACACGGTACATCAGACAAAGGTGTAGCTCAGATCTTCATTATTTTCTTGTCATGCTCACCAACACCTAATACCGGCTATGATTAAGCCGATATGGAATACTTAATATCTAATTTCAAATTTGAAAAAAGAATACCTCGAGATGGCTGAATAAATAATACTGATTTTTTTTATACATTGCCCCCACGATTACAACAGCGAGGAAATTAAAAAAAAAGTATATCCCTGTAGACAAGCCCACGACGCACCTTATTAGGAACGTAACCCTACTTTCGATACGAGAAAATGTGTTAACATGAAAAGCGTCGCCTTTTTATCACACTAATTGTTTCTTTTACAACTGATACAATGTAACAGTATTCTTGCACGATCAATAACGAGATCTTTATCAAAATACGCGAATGTATAAATAGGTTAATACAAAGAAAGGTTGTTAATTTTTATAGTTAAAAGGTTGCATTTTCACCTGCCTATTTCTTACACTTGTTATATTGGAGCACCTGTCTTTGTATGATGTAATATCCATTTACGGGACTTGTTAAAAGGCCAACAATAATAACGGTAACATTAATTGTAGTAGGTGGACCGGTTACAGAAAATGTCAACACAACTTTGACAAAAGGAAAGTAAAATAATATCTGAGGAAACAATGTAGATACGTTTATGTTACAGTGGTTAAATTAATTTTATGATAGGCGTGGCACAAGCAATTAAATCATCATCTACCTACTCTTGTCCCAATTTTATTTGGGGTCGGCGAAATATGTTTCATTCACATTCACATAATATATACATAAAGTTTTGACTGATTCTTTTTATGGCCGGCCGGCCTGCCTGACGCCAATCCTCCTTGGGAATATTATCGTTTTAAGACGGAAAAACAAGATTTATTGGGATAGGGAAAGCAGGTACGGGAAGGAAGCTAGGATTGACCTGCGGTATCCCCTACACCGCAGGTCTCCGGTGAGGAACGGGGCTGAGACTGTAGTAGATCGAAGAGGCCGGGGTCGCGTACCCGTGTGTACAATATGTCCTGTGGTTGAAGAGGCCACTAGAACAAATACATCAACTGTCTTTATATGAAACGAAAGCACTATTTGCGACTGTTTTTAGACAGTCGCTTAGATAATAATAATAACTTGATGCATGGAACTTGTATGGAAGCAACATAAGAAAATAACCTGTAAATAAATATAGGATATAAAGCGAATGATATTAAGACTTATATGAGACTATCTGCTTTGGTGAAGATGCATTACAAGCGTAGCGGCATTACGCTCTCTGTTAAATTCCCTAAATTACTCTAAAAATTAGAGTTAGTTAGTTAGTAAAGAAAATATTCGTGATTTTGTCACTAGCACCAGACGGTGATGCATATACGATTAGATAACACTTTTGTAATACACATATTCATTTACAGTTGTATGTAAATCAATATGTCAAATGTAATATTTACATAACAACAAACGATACGACATAATAACGAGTTTCAGCTGTTGCTTAAACAATGCATTTAAATAAAAACTTGCTGAAATATTGCTTAAATGAAATATTTCACTCCCTCTCTGTGTCTCGACTTCAAGACTCTTATGTCAATTCTAACCGAATAGTAGATTTTGACTTACAGTAACGTTATTATAAGCTAGTTTCCTATAGTTAAAATAAATAGGGTAGGTATTACAGCCTCTTCGAAAGTTGTTTAATTTGATCCATGCATAGTTTTATTTAAGTAAAATATACGGGTGAATAAAATTTTTAAAAATTTACAGCAAAATTTACAATTACTTACCTAGTTTTTTTACGGACGTGATGACGTAACGTCATGGCCGCTTGCGTTTCACGTATTTGTTGAACAGATAAAAAAAAACCGAGAATTTTGAGATTAATAATAAAATTTCATTTTTAAATTTATGAACTAAAACTAAAATTTTCCTATTCTCTATTGCCTAAACTATCTTTATGTTATGTTTTTGATTATTACATTCATAGAGTAAAATACCACATTGTTTAACAATCCAACGACTGAAAAAATATATTTTTCATTATTTTCAAATTTGTTGTTTTATAAAATATTAAAAGCAGGAATCGTATCGAGGAACACTGGCATAAACTGTTCACCTGAACATAACATATAAAGTAAACATTGATATCCACCAAAAGCCTAGAGTCTCGTAGAAAGAGAGGTATCAGGATATGTAACTAACCGAGAGAGGGGTCGACGATATCACCAAATTGAAAGTCAAATCATGACTCAATTATCTTAGGAATGGAGTATCCACCAAAAGCCTAGAGTCTAGTAGACAGAGAAGTATCAGGGTAAGTAATAGTACCCGAGTGAGGAGTCGACGATGTCATAAAAATAAAATTTAAACTCAAATCATGACTCAATTATATAGGATTAGGAATATATATACATACATATATACATAGGATATTATTTTAGCATTCGGATAAAGATAGTTGTTTTATTCAGAAACAAAAACGAATTGACATGACTGTTTTACGAAGGCTCACGTTCTTAGCGGAAGCTGAATTATTTTAACCAAACAAGCAAGGCTAATTTTTTAATCATTATTCTGAAACTTAGTAAAACTAACATATACTCAAGAAAACTTTAAAACAGAAACAGTATTGAACTTTACTGATTTAGCAATATTCAACATCGATCTGGGGAAACAAGGCAATACCGAACTTGTTGATGAGACTTTAAGTTTATTAACTTTCATGTCCGAAACAACGCAATCGGAGATTTTTATTAACAGCACAATATACCTCTTCTAAAGACTTTCATAAATAGCCTTCATCCAATGGCACTCTGCCACACAGACCTAGCAAAATAAAATATCTTCACTATTCCTAAGCAAAACTAATTTCTCAGATAGAACTAAACAGAATAACAGATTATTCAAAGCAAATGTCGAAATTAAGACCCAATAAACGGTGGATAAAAACCAGCAAAAACTTTCACCAGCAATTTAGTTTTTGTATATCTTCTGCAATTCTTTATCGTATTGCGACACATATAAATAAGAAAAGGAAAATTGCAACAAAGATAAATAATGGGTAAATTTTTACGGCAGAGAAACGAAAAAAATTGTTAAAATGAAGGCATTAAAAATAGAATGCAAACAGTGTTATAGAGAATTTGACTAAAAAAAGTCACAAGTAATTGAAGAAAGTAGGAAAGTGAGGAATATGATTTAAAATAGCTTAGGTACCATTATTAATATTTCACAAGTTGATGGAACAAGAAATGATCAGAAAACTAACTTCTTCCGACAAATCATAATTATAATGCGGCTGTGCCTGTCTTGGTGTAAGCTGTATTGCTTAGTCAAATTGTTCGATTTGGATGATTGTCATTTGCGACCAAACTCAGTTCCTGGTTAGATTATTTTTTTGACATCTTATATGCAGTTACAACACAAATATAGCTAAGTGTAACTGCCGACAAATTCAAGGTTGTTTTAAACATAAGATTACTATGTATGATTGAGATAAAGCTATTTCAAACAACATATTATGTAATGATGGTTAGTTTAGATTATCGCGTCGATAATCTTAATAGCTTTGCAGACACAGAAGTAAATTTGAATACAACGTAATTAATAACTGTGTATAACCTTATAGCAAAAGTCATAAGTTTTGGGAATAGGATCATCTAGATTTCTAAAAGAAAACTTACTAGAGTCGTTTATCAAGATTTAACACAATTTTACCCAGTTCTGAATTGCTATAAATAGAGATTTGTATTTGTATTGATCTAAATAAAAACCGTCTCCAACCGCATTTAAACCACAAACATTACATCTAAAATTTAAAGACAGATTTGCCGACTGAATCCATATTCGGTTTCTAAACGGCATATCGCAAGATGCGTTTGATTCTCATTGATTTCAATCGCAGACAGAGTGTACTGTTTCTGTTTAAATGGCAAGCTCTATTAGAAAAGGTAAACCAGCCTTATTGAAAGCCCTTTACGGAGAACGAGAAATTTATTGAAGTAGGAAAAATAAATTGCACGTTGGGTTAAAATGACATATAACTGCGCTTTGTAGTCGTACATTGACCTAGTACTAGTAATGGGAAATATTGTACAGAAAGCGTTTAATTTCTGCTACTTATCTGTGTGAGATTTCTGAAAAAAACAATATTGACACGGCAACACCAATCTCGGGGACTGTAGGTATTTGTTTTTCTTTATTACATTTAATTTGCGCATATAAGCAATGTAACCAAAGAATTGTAAAAAAAGATGTTAAAAAAGAGTGTCCTTGGAGTTTCTTGCCTGTTCTTCTCCATAGGATCTACTTATTGGAACAGGCAATTAGCTTCACGACTGACTTAGTCTGACTGACTACTACTCCTGACAATTCAAAAATACTTATAATGGTTTAATGATTTTGATTGATTGATTGATTGGTACCCCTGACAACGTATTTGCAAAATTTGATGATAATTAGTTGAATATTTAAAGCGTGAAAGCGTGCACACAAACTCATTTCATTTATAATTTTAGTCAGAATGTTATACTTACCTAATTGTTACAACTTCCTTGTTTGTAAATGTTTACGTAGGTCATCATTATAATGTTTATTTTATAAGTAAATAATTATAAAGCTTTTTAAACCCGACGTGTAAATCAATATAGTGGACGTAATAGGACGGACAATGCTTATCGATCTTAACATATACATACATTTATATATAAAACCTCGGAAAGGCAGGCAGGGGCTCATTCAGAATAGAATAATCTTTATTTGTGCATTTATTAATATTTATTTTTAATTTCGCAAACAAAAAAAAACGACAAAATGGCCCCTCAAATTTCACGGTACATCTCAGAATACAAGCTTTTTTATACATGTGAACATTTAGTTTAATATATTTTATGCACAGTCTCACAATTATTCTCATAATTCGCTTCGCGTTGAATTCCGAATCATATAAATCATATACTGGAACATACTGACTTGCTTCAACAATATAAAGTTAAAACCAAATAATATTTGTTCCGTATGATCTTCAACGATTACAAAAACATCAATATTCAGCAATAAAGCATGAAAGGTTTTGACCTAGTGTTTGGCAATAATAATTTTGTAGTCTAGACACCTTTGTAAACAGAGGTTACTTCAATATTACGAGTAAGATAAATGCAAAAGTTATACTGCAAAGAACTCGTGTCTTGTAATATATTTATGTCAACAATTTTGTTGGCGATGATAATCAAATTTTATTTTTGTCGACGTAACCATTTATTGCATATTCAGTAATCATGTGCTGTTTACTTTTAGTGAAGAATGTATTACGTAAATGTTTTCTTTTTATTTAACTTGTAGTTACCATGTTACGACGAACAAAGGCACTCAATTGGAACTCATTGAAAGATAGTTTATAGGAGTTTGAAGACTTTCGAAAAAGGTTCTTAATTCATGAGAATATTTCTTTTCGTAACTAATGAAAGTTTCAAGTCATGATTTAGGCACATTAAAATTATATTTTTCCTTTTGATGATGGTAACTATTGCCATTTACAGGGTACATAATATGATTTGTCATCTATTCAAGTTTCAAGGAAATGCTTTCTGTATATCTACACGGCATCAGGCAACCAAGTTTTTGTAAAAGCCTGGGTCAAAATACTATTGAACCATGTCGTGTGCAAAATCCTCAAACTGGTTATAGATTTTTAAATATGAGTTTCAAAATGTATTTATTTAAATAATATTATCGGGGTGGTTATTCATAAAGTGATTCATAATAAATGTAAACGTCACAATATTATTTTTTCATTTTTGTGACAATCACGCATGTTCATAACGTTCGATTTGATTATTTATAGTATTCCTATTTAGTGGCATAAATAAATCTTAATAGAATATTATTAATTTTTTAAAATTCAGCTACTCCTTTGTTCGCAAGATTCCAACTTTCTCAGGAGTCCAACTTTTATAACATCCATACAAGTCTCCGTCATAGTTCGTTTCATCACTTTCTTCACTAAGTGGTAAAGGAAAACAGTGTACTTGCGTACTTGAGAGACTCTATATTGTTGTCAAAGACTTCTGAAGTCTCTCAATACACATTAGGCAAGTGCCCTTTTTGTTTTATGTGAAAAATCCTCATCGGTGATACATCACTGGGGCTATTGGTGAGGCCGTATGTCGGACGGAAACTTAAACCACACACACGGTGTCAACTGCGCTTGGAGAACGTCACAGCGTCGGTCCTGCGACCCTAACTGACCTAACCCCTATCTGAATGGGAAAAGGCTCTATAATGGGAAATGGGCCTAGCAATATAAATAAAAAACAATATTATTTATATAGAGCTAATATTGCCATTATATTTTAATTTTAAATATCTCGTTATATCTCGTTGTCTTTAAATAAGCGGATGTACAAAACAGGATTCTTAGAGAGACGTGTTAAAAATTCGGTCCAAGTACTCGCTCAGTATGCTCAAGTTGTAAGTAAATACATTGTTGAAGTGGTACCTACACAAGATAATTGTCTAAGAAAGTTGCATACACTGAGGACGTACGACACTTTCTTGCCAAGTGAAGTTGGCCATGTCTATGAAATTGTATACAATTTCATGGATTGATGGATTTCATTTGACAATTGTCGTTTTTAACGGAATTAATATGTATAATCCTATGGTTCAAATAGAGACGAAGACTAATAACCATTCATTGCCGTGAAAACTTAATGAGAACATGGAAGTGTTTCTACTAGCAGTTGATCGTCTAATCCTGGACTAATTTAATAGAAAAACTAACATTTTTGAAGTGAGAACTTCTTTAGCGGCGTTGTACACTTGTTGGGATTTGTAAAAAATGTTAAACTCGCGTCAGGACACGTGACCTGATCGAAAATTCGTAAGACGGAGCCCAGTTTCTTATATTTAAAAAAAATTAACATTCAAAATTCAAACATTTATGAGCGGCCAGGAGCGCAGAACTTCCAGTGTACCTTATGTATACATTTAGATATGTTATTACCTACTTTTGATTTTTTAACCTTATAATATATATATATATATATATATATATATATATATATATATACAGATGTGTGTGTGTATGTATATGCAAATACATTGTGAAGTTATGTTTTCACTTCTAACGTGCAGTCCTACGGCTGACTGTTTTTTTTTTAGCTAGCAATGATTGTTGACAAATTGTGTTAACAACCATAAAACTATAATTACTTTTGATGTCTAAAAGATTTCGTAACTTACGTTTTAAAACAATTTTGATTTAAAAGCAAAGTAAAGCAAATACGTAAGAAAAAAATGTTTTTTTGTAATCTTCAACATAAATATTATAAGCGTTATTTAGTTTAGTTAGTTTAGTGATCTTTATTGACCCTAACTCAAATAGTCTTAAAATATTATTGTACAATTATTGCATATCAAGCTGTCGACTAATTACACTTTTTTATTACCAACCGCAAACAAGACATCTAGGTCTTTAGGTCGTAAAATTAGAAAGTGTGTAAAAATGAATATTCGGTTAATTTAATCTCCTAAATTACTTCCAAGTTTCACACATCCTTGACGTCACAAAAAGCCTACAGTTCAAACTTTCATTTTGATGGTCAACTTGTGTTCAGTGTGTTAAACAAAGAAATACTTTTAGTAAAGTTATAGGGACATGTGGACAGATGATTAGAGGGGCTAACTAATGTATTTGTGTCCAAGTTCAAGTCATGTATATTTATATCATGTGACTTAACGATGTTGCCAACTGAAAATCACTTCTTTGACTGTTGAATAGCAGTTCATATCTTAAAGATGTCCTATTTCACGCCTAGAGCTATATTTATTCTATTTTAGTGGAAACTATGTTGTCTTTTTTCATCCCCTTTGTGATTTATACAAAACCTAGTTAGAAGATTTTGGTTAAATTATTCGGGATTCTGAATGTAATGTTTGATGAATGAAAATGAAACAGAAATCTGTTAGCATGAACTGTGTATATGTAAAATCACACTTCCTTTTCATCGGAGGCAAACGTGAGCTAAATATATTTGACATCGTCACCATTCTCTCATTCTCATCTCTGCCATAAAACGTCCATTTTTAGGCCTCACCCAAAGACTTCCACAATGAGCGGACATGTGCTGCTTTCATCCAAACGGGTGTCTGTCACTTTTACTAGGTCGACCCATCTAAGGAGACGACGCTCCGCTTTCCAGACCACGGTTGTCAATCAAGAAAGTTTTTACCCCCAGCTGTATTTCACATAACATTACCATATTGTACTTGATTTTAGTAAGTTGTAAGTCTTTTATGTATTAGAACGTTATTTTGTCAACCTTGTCTCTAGAGATACATAGCAGTTTCATCTATGGTATTTTAGGCATTTCCGCTTCGACCGCGACCGTTTCTACATCGTATGGTAAAAGCCGCTATCATCGATGTGATTTTTGATTGAATTAGGAATGCAAATTGGGTGTTGATTTGATTTGTGGTGTGCGAAAGTTTGTGGTAACTTTCTTACCACTATCGAAATTTTAACTTTATTAATATCGATCATAAACGTAAGTGAAATCGGTAATCGATTCGACACTACACGTGAAGCTTATGGCAGTCTATAAAATATTTGGTTGTTTGAGTGTTGAGTCACCGCTTACTGAGTTTTTTAGTCCTTGGTTTAGCACTTTGCCACTACACCACCCTAAGTTTAGTATTGTCTTGGATTACTTAATTTTATCCTCTGCTCCTTGATAATCCAATTTGCCAATCTTACAGAAGTGTAATACTGTAGGAGTAGCGTTGTGTTGTTTTTCTACTCGGTAATGGGGTCGTTAGGAGTACATGTGAGAGAAAGGGGGGATTGTTTAAGAGATAGAGTTTGAAACGCAGATGTTTGTGGAGACCCGTAACGGTCAGGAGTTGGTGTGCTTGTTGGCAAACTACCTGTGCAGCAAAAACAATCAGTTCAGTACGAACTTATTGCTTTTGGTGCACAGGTCATTGTTGTAGTTGAATGATTATATACCTCGGCCATGTTTTGTTTCTCTGTTTCCATTGTATTGTGAGTCCACTGACATGATACTTGCAATATTATCATCCTGCAATATTGTATTATAACACATCGTTAATGACTGTTGATCCTTAGTTTCGAAAATGGTAGAGGGCATCACTCCTTTTTTTCCTAAAGACAAAGAACTCAATTACCCTTTAGCTGACCTGTGATTCACCAAAGGACTTCAATAGCATCGACACCAAACGTATAATTTAAAAATAAAAAGATTACTACTTATTGGATGAATGTGTCTTCATCCTTTGATAATATGCGACTGAATCTGTCTTGATTGTAAAGATTTAGAAGCTTGATATTTTTAGAAGCTTAAAATTAAATTTAAATATTAATGTCTACTTTATATCTGTTTTTGCGTTTCTTAGCAAAAGAGTCTTGATAGACGAGATGATAACGAAGTATTACAACTTCTTCGTTTTTAGCAGACGGGTCACCTGATGGTAAATGACTACCGCCGCCCATGGGCACCTGCAACTCAAGACTCACAAGTGCGTTGCCGACCTTTAAGGTGGGAGTAGGGGAAGAGAGGGGGAGAGAAGGGTTAAGGCCTCCGGTAACCTCACTCACTCGGCAAAAATTAATTAAATCATTGCTTCACTGCCGGCTTTCTGTGAGGCCGTGGAATCACTTCGGTCGAGCCAGCCCATACGTGCTGAAGCATAGCTCTCCCACGTATAAACGGAACCCAATGAAATAATATACTAGTAGTGGTTTGACAAGTATTAAACAGTAAGTAAGATATTATTATAGTATACCTGAATTTCGGTCTTAGAGTTTTTACTTGATCGCCATAGAAGAATTCAATCTACTACAAAATCTACTTGTTGCAAAATGTACAAGGCTAATGCAAAAACTCATAATAGACACCAGGTGATTAACCACGTTACCTGGAAACCGTTAACAAATGAAATATGTAATTTCATAAACTTACATACATTAACAAGCAGGTATACTTCAGGTTATAGGTGTAATTGTGTAATGAGCCTTATTGATATTCAACTGTGTTATCATTATATATAACTAACTTATCAAAGCTCACAGCCCGCTTGATGGTAAGCTGTTATCTGTGCCGGTTGCATTGCAAGTAATCTATGCGCTCGGAAGTGCGCAAGCAAGTTCTTAAGCCCAAAACACTACATCGGTATATTTACACGAACAGATCCCAGGAGATCCCTCTAACTCAGGATCGGATAAACTTATTGGAATGAAACTTTGTATACACTGTAAGAGCCTTCTTACTACATATTATATGCCAATTTTCAAAACTCTAAATTAAATATTTTACGAGAAATGAACGTCTGAAAATCATCAATTTTGATCTTGACTTCTCCAATTCTGGGCCACCTAAAAACGTGTAAATATTTTTTTCAGAAACATATGTATCTATCTAGGAATAATATATATATAAAATTGCTATTTAAGTGATATCCTTGAGTTTATCCCAGTAGGTCTAGTTTATCGATTTCTGTAATTCAAAAGTCAGATGGGTCCAATATCAGCAGAAAATTTCCTGTAGCCCTATTCTTTATCTTTAAACTTTATTTTCTTTTTCTAAATTGGAGTCTTTCACTTGTTTTCGTTAAATCTTCTACTTAATAAATAAATAAAAGGAATTCTTAACTATTAAGTTGCCTTAAAAGTTTAGCAACCACTTGCGTTTGAATACTATCCCACTCGATGCGACTTCATGAAGGCAACTTTCCTTTCAAAATTCTCCTTTTGGATAGAAATATTTGGAAGTCCACTAAACTATCGATCGTCTACAAACTGTTTTAATGAAGGAAGGGGAAACTAAAACTATAACGTACTAACCTCGCAATGAAACATTGATTTAAACTGATTGTTATCAACGCGGCCCAACTACACGGTTCATTGAACCCCCTAGTCAGACTTGTAATTCACCAGTAATAAATAGCAGCCTTTGAGCGAATCACAAACTACATTATTTGATTTCACGCTTTGGTTGATATGAATTCGAACATCTGAATTTTTTTTTATAACGTAGTTTGATCTTACTTATAATGCAAGTCAAATGCAAGGTGTGTGGAAATTTAATACTTGCGAACCTAACGATAGTTCTGGAAAGTGTGGCTCGTGCCACTAAGTGCTAGTAGTAATAATAATAAATAATTAACTCACCTCAACAGATATGTATAATTGTATGATGACGAGGTTTCTGTCTAACCTAACCACTTGATCTCTGATGCCATTGACGGTGAAAATATGAGATATCTTTTACGAAATTGTCAAGAACGGCTCAGTATCCGGAACTTGGCTGCGGTGAAACCGTACCTCGCATAGTGCTTGACATCTGTTCCATCGCGTCAAATCCTGTCCTACTAGACGTGTTCTGACGCTATTAGGAATATCATAATTAAAAGGCCAAATCTTTTTGCGAGGCACGGGACTTAAGCCAGTAACTATTAGTGGTTACTATTATATTAGAGGAGCGAAGCGCTCGAGTGTGCTAGTAACTAATTCATTTTAGCCGATCGTTTGACGTTCGTTTCGAATGAAACTGTATTTTTAAATTCTAAAAAGTATTGTATAGAACTGGATATTTTTGACTGTGTAGTGTATATGAAGCAGTATTATAACATAATAAGTGAGTACTTGAAAAGCATAGCAGAATTTTAGACTTCTGTGTTCTGTGTCTATATGTCTGTAAATTGATATCTCTGGGAGTACATATTTTTTCGAAATGAAAACAAATCGAGAAGTGTTATGTTTTTTTAAGCATACAAGGATAAAATAAATCACTTTTAATAGGTTCTTGGCTTGGAATTGGCTTAAAGATTCCTTGATTGCCAACTAATGAAAATATATTAAAAACGAAAACATCTTATGTAATGGTAGCTCCATTACATAAGATGTTGTCGTATAATACAAAATAAAAAAAATTATAGGCCACAAAAAATATTTTTATGTCTGTAAACAAGTATTTATATCTAAAACAGGTCACAATGTAAATTCAAGAAATAATATCCATTATTCATTATTTTATTCGGCCCATTCCATGGCATTGAATACATTCTTAAAATAAAATCCTCTAGTAATGGTCTTAATTATGAATCACGCTTTTAAAAACAAAAATCGTGCTGTGTTATATCGTTTCGAATTTTACCTCAAAAGATTTAAAATACTTTAGAAAACTTTGCCACAAGTCATTGTTCACTGCCGCAGATAGTAGTTAAAGTATTGTAGATTATAGTTAAGTTCATCGACAACCCTAATTTTTTGTACTGTGGCAAGACTTGACACGCGGTGTACGCGTAGTTTGTAGCTGTCAATAAGTCTGAGTAATAAAATGATAAACATTTGAATAAAATACAATAAATATACCAAAACTAGAAGTTGCCCGTGACTTCGTTCGCATGAAAATTCAAATCTATCCCACGGGAACCGTACATTTTTACAGGATAAAGCTTTTGTGCTATTCCAGACTATGATCTATCTCTGTGCCAAATTTCATCTAGATCCGTCCAGCTGTTCTGGCGTGGTTGTCTAACAAACTTCCATCCATCCAAAGAAACAACGAAATTTCGCATTTATAATAGTTGTAAGAAGTAAGATAAATTATATTCTATCTTAAAGGAAGTTTTAAGGCGATAGTAAGCATAAAAGTCAGTTTTTATTGAGTTTTGTCACCAACGACTGAGGGTTGCCAATATTTCGTCTAAATATAGTATTTTTGATACTTTTATTTTTCTTAATAATATATTTTTGTACGGCTATCATTTTTGTTTGTTATTAGATTTCCTGAAGAAAGTAATAGTATTGTTATTAACCCCTCCAACTGAGCTAAATGTTTATGTTAGAGGACTAGGTGTGTATTCACACTCAACCTTAACCTTTACCATGCCCTGTGCTTCCTTCCCACCGTTGGTGTATAACAATTATTATACAAAATCCTTGTGTTCCGGTTTAAATGTGGCGCTTTAGGTATGTTCTTCGTAACAGAGTAATTAAATTATCTGCATATTGTATACATTAAATGTTCTATTTTATCGAGATCGTTAATAAAACCTTGATCGAATCATGCTGCATTCCAATCTACGGTCCCTAATCCGTTTACAATCGTAATTCCACTGCGCATAGACGCTTTCACTTTTTTTTTAAATATGCGTGAATAATAACGTAGAGAACAGTATGGCAAATTACTTGTGAAGTTAAGTGTTGATGAAATGATTGATAGAGAGCCTAGAGAGGGTAATTGTGTATTGTACGATTAATAAAGGCGATTGTTCAATCACTATCACTACATAACACCACATATTATAAAACAAAGCCCCCCGCCGCGTCTGTCTGTTTGCGATAAACTCAATAGCTACCGAACGGATTTTCATACGGTTTTCACCATTAGACGGAGTGATTCCTGAGGAAGATTTAGGTGTCTAATTCAATATGGTTTTATGTAAAATGGCTGAAATATGACGATGATTGCCAATGTATTCTAAAAATTCATAAAATAATCACTTATTAATGGTATTTCTGTGTATTAAAGAATATACGTCTGGACACGTGTGTATTTCTGGGTTTACCGACTACTTTTGGGCCCAGCACTTTATCAAGACTACAACATAAACAGTTCTTGCTTACAACATAGGCGAGCCGAACAACAGCGTTGTAACCACGGAGCAGATACTCCTAATATCTCTTGGTACCTAAACTCATCAAAATTTGTTCAGTACCTAGTTTAGATAGACAGAGAGACCGACAGACAGAAAAGGTGCTTTAGTTTTTATAATATTGGTATTAGTATAGATTATAAAGATACATACGTAGACAAAGTGGCTGGCGGTAGCTAATTAAAGATAATTTCTTTTCAGACGTAATATTTTTACAGTTACACCGACTTAATGTTTTAGAACGCATGATATACCGTGAATGATGTAACGAGTGCTCTAGCCAGGTTCAAATGTAACGAAGCGTGTCTTTGCAGAGAAAGTCAAGTATTTCCATATCAAGACATTATATTAATATTCTTTTTTTTATTTCTTACATTGTCTAAAACAGAGGGGCTCGTGGCTAAGTGGTAACCGAGTATGTTAGCACATTACAAGGTTAAGTAATTCTAACCAATTGTGACTCCTACGTGCCTCAGAGAGCACGTTAAGCCGTCTGTCCCGGTTGGCATACGAACATCTGTGGCATTCGTTACATCTAGTTGGAGCCCTGAAAAGTTCGACAATCTGGTCTATATACAGAACTTCGATATCGCCTAGTAGGGTTGTGGAGGTCTGATGGCAGTCGCCTCACGTAAAATATCAAAGTTCGGCCGTATCGTAGTTAGACTGAAAGCCGACCCCAACTTAGTTGGGAAAAGGCGCGGAGAATGATGATTGCCTAATACAACGAGAGAGACCTTATGGGTTTATCTTGTTCTAATGATGTTTTAGACAACGTAATGATAGGTAATGTTTTACTGCAATAATTTTGTCTCTCATTATGAGAATGGTTTTAGAAATTTGTTATAATATTTAAATAAGTATTATTGGTTCTGTTTCGTCGGTAAAATACTTGGTAATAGTTTTATGTAACACAATGATTTAAATAGACTATGAACATGATAATGATACATTCACAACGTCAAATGTTTATACGCTTTTAGATTTTTTCGTAATAGATATACATACTTTAGTGGATGTTTCTTTTGCCTTTTTCATGCATTATACCGGACAATCGTCGTATAGTACTTTGGAGACTGGGGAATGAATGTAAGATTCAGTTGAGTGCAGGAAAGAAATTTAAAGACGTTTTTAATCCATTATAATAAAATAATGTTGTCTACTGTTTATTATATTATGTCTTTATGGCTCATGTTCATATCTGAGGTTTAGTTTTTTCATATAATAAAGACAACTGATAATGTGGTATACACATTACGAGTATTGTTATCAGGGAAGTTAAGTATGTTTTCATTCGGGTCTGGACCCGTATCCAGACCCGAATGAAAAACCGGTATAATTTTATTCCTATATCCGTAAATAATATTATACTTATCGGTTTCGGATTATTCACATTTGTGGAACACCTCCCCCCCTCCCTGGTGTGACGTCACATATTTTGCAATTTTACACCCAGAACTGAAAAGGGCAGTTCTAAAATATATTTTTTTAGTAAAAGGTTAGTAGCGTATGTAATATTTCGTTTAAAGGTAATGTTTTGTGTTTAATACTTTAGATTTTGACGTAACGAAGCTTATGACCCCCCCATCCCTTGTCACACAATGTCCCACTTCGTTGACCCCCCCCCCCCCTTTAACGTGTGACGGAATTTATGGATGGCCCCTAAGAACGGAAGGTAAAGGAAGGGATATTGATTATACGGATAGATTGGAGATTGTGAGCAATAGCTCGAGCTGCAGGTCAGCAATAACTGTTGCTGGTCAGCAATAACTGTTACCGGGATGTCCGAGCCCTCTAACAACTTCTTACTTAGCTTACTTCAAGGTTGTATTTAAACAAAATCAGAGATGACACTATCCAATGATGAAATGCTTCCATATTCTATGACAATACCAGGTAACACCTGCATTCATCACCGATATGGAACCGGACAATACGCGAAATGATTACAAACGATTCTAAATCAATCATTATTCATTTTGCAATTTAATTGTTGGCCTTTGGCATTTATAACTGTTGCGATAGTGTTCCATGAGATCACGTTCATGGCTGTTTCCCATAGGGCTAGGGTTGCCATTGTTAATAATTTAATTGAATTCACATGGGCTTTGTTATTTAATTAGTATAATACATGAGTACGAAGGTTACCGGTATAGCCGAACGGGTCAGCAAATTGCAGTGGCAATGGGCAGAGCCAGTGGCGGATTTACCAGTAAGCTGAGTAGGCTGAAGCCTAGGGTGGCAGATTTTAGGGGCGGCAAATTTGGGGCCTACATTATTTTTTATGTCTTGTCCTGGGGTATAGAATTAGATAGACCGACCGGTAGGGGCAGCAAAATTGTAATAGCCTACTGGCGGCAAATGTGTAAAATCGCCGTTGGGTAGAGCACGTACCACGTAGAACGGATGGTCGATCGGACAGTCCTATGGCTGAAATGATAATGATGAGAAGGTATAAGTAGATTAGAATTTGGTTAAAAAATATCTTGATTTTATTTAGTAGACTGGTATGTCTAGTCTGCTTAGTGAATTAATTAATACTGCGTTTTAATGTTAAAAATGGGCAATTAACTTTTTTATGAATATAAATTTCAAAGCATGTTTTGAAATACACAAACCGTATCTGGTATATATTTTAAACTTGATTTTGCCCGCGATTTGGGTTGCCTAAAAAAATTTTTCTATCCTTCGGTAATAGTACCTTTTTTAAAAAAAGTATACTATGTCCTGTTCTGTAATCCTAGTAACGTGTAGTATATGTAAAATTTCATGATGATCAGTTGAGTAGGTAAAGCGTGAACAAACAAATAAATAAACAAAGTCAGTTTCACATTTATAATATTACTTAGGGGTCGTCCATTATTCACGTGATGTTTTTTTAAGCAACTTTTCGACCCCCCTCCCGTCGGGTGATACTGCAGGCGGGAGGGGGGGAAGTTAGTCTAAAACATCACCACATGTTTTAGACTAACCCCCCCTTCCCCCGCTCCCGCCTTAGCCAAAACCACGTGTATTTTTTTAGTTCAAAATATATTTAAAATTTTCTAAATATTATGTGTAAATACGAAAAAAAAGTCGAGCCCTAGGTGATTTATGGACAATCCCTTTGGAAAGTTAGGAACTAATAAAGATGTTGTTTTTTAAATGTAAATTTAATCTGAAGTTTACCGTAATAGTGAAAATAAAAATTAATATAACATCTTTCATTTTCAATAAATCTAAAGAGATAGCCCGCAGTTCGACCCTGTGGTTATATTCACTACTCCACTTCTAAGGTTCGTAGCGTAAATAGCATATGCCTGAACAATTGGGCTATCAAATGAAAGTTTTATTTTTGTAACCCAACTTGTAGTTTCAGAGATAGGCGCGATATCTTTAGTTTTATTATACAGGCATATCTGACAATTCAACACTTATCTCTATTCCAACATGCAATTACAAATCCATAAACATACATAATTAATAGTGTTTTTGGACTTTCTCAGTAACGGAATGAATATTCCAAAATAAAAAAGTATGCTCGATGTAGTGTATGTAGGGTAGAACTAAATAATAGTTATATGCAGTTATATCTTGCTGATTGTAGAGATCACATGCTAGTCAGTACTGCATGAGCCATAGGCGAGTGCAGACGTGTCAGCTTGCGTATCTATAGTGAGTGGGCGAGCCAGTGAAGTGTACTTATGCATGCGGGGTATAGTGTATAAAGAGGTACACTATACTCGATTTAATATCTTTAATTTTACACATTTCATCTGCTTCTATGAGAAACGGAGTTAATAATACCTGGAAATTCAAACGGACAGTTTATTTTCAAAAAAAATTTTTGTAACTGCATGCTAGAGTCATGCTCTTTCAGTGATTTAAGTACGTGTTCTATTATCAGATACATTCTATACAAGCATATACATATAATTTATATAGTTATATTATAATACTTTTTCAATCAGAAGCAACCTAAAAATACAAGTTGATTTAAATAATAATCTGTGTTTACAATTAGGCAACCGTAGAGCCATAAACAAGTATTTGAAGGTATCAAAATGTCAATTGATCAATCAACATGACCAGAACGTACCTAATAACCATTAGAAAATATGACTTGTGTAGTTTTGGCCCGGACCTTGAGCCTATGGTATTACGAAATTAATTTATGAAGTAAGAGACACGCTCTAAATTATCGAGTTCATTTGAATACAATGTGTAGCGTGTTTAAAACCTGTTGGGTGTTTTATTTATCACCTCTGCGGAACTATGGGCAGCCGGCAGGCGAAGGAACCTGTTTCGGTGGCTTTGGGATGTTGTTTCCACATCTAGATCCTTTGTCAATTGTTTCAAGACTTCTGAAGTTGTAGTACTTACGTATTATAGTGTAATGAAATGTTTTAATTCAATTATTTAAACTATGATGTAATGTCTGGATAGTGTCAAGTCCAAAGTCGATTGCCGCAAAGGTGATTTTTAATTTGTTTGAATCCTTCAAACTACATGGTCTGGTTTTAAATAGATTTTTATTTAATTTTTTTTTTGAGTTTTCTGTCAAAAGGAAATTGATAAAACATACACAAAAAGACGGGCTGGGAGAACAGTATTTAGCGGCTAAGTCACGCAATTATAAAATACTAGCAGCGCCCCGCGATTTAACCCGCGTAAGTCCCGATCCCGTGGGAATATCGAGATAAAAAGTAGCCTATGCGTTAATCCAGTTCTCTAGCTATCTACGTACCAAGTTTCATCGCAATCGGTTCAGTGGTTTTTGCGTGAAAGAGTAACAAAAATCCATCCATCCATCCAAACTTTCACATTTATAATTTTAGTGGGATATATTTTTTGCTTGAAGATAGAACCGAACAGAATGAAAAATCAACTAAACAGAATGTGTCCGTTAAATCAGGGCTGTTTGAAATCAGCAGTAATGGCGTGAATTGGAGATATTTCACAAATACGAATTCAAATCCGCCTGCATATGTAACTTCACATTTAAAAACTTTATTGTGCAAAATATATTTAGGGCAACGTTCGTGTCATTCGTTATACAATACATTATAAAACCTAATAGGTAACTGTTTTTTTAAGTTCAAAACAAGTTCTGATATTATGATTTCCCATGAACTGATTCTCAGTAGGCTTGACACCACCCACGTATGCGCAATACCGTGTATTTTAGACAAGCGGAAAGGCAATGACACGAAAATCAACATGAGACATCACTACAAATAAAGGAACATAATTTATTTATAGTGGTTTAGATCTCATGCTAGATTTACCAACCCCGCTATATCTATCAGATTTGATGAAATTAGAAACAGCGAAGAGTAATCATCATCTATTCATCCTTCCGGGAGCCTGGTTTCCTTTGCTCTTTGACTCGGTACATAGACGAATTTTAGGTATAGAAAGAATATAGATTCTTTTAAATTTAGAAGAGATTTCCTTGTATGTTCTAATAATTGTCTACTACCTCTATCTCGTGTCCGTCAACCTCATTTAAAAAAAATCGTTTTATGAAATTAGTAGGCTCAAAGGAATTTCAAATTGTAGAGTGGGATTCCTTACTAGCGCGAACTACTCTTGGAAACTACGGGAAAGAGTTCGTAAAGTACGTCAAAAGATTTTTACAATATGTTCTGAAACTTGAAAGTGACAACTATTATGATGCTAGCGTTCATAAACTACGATGATCACTCAGTAAAACGCTCTTATTAATAGGAAACAAATATATAGAATCACATTTGAGGACATAACTGCCTTGAAGAGAAACGCGTATTAAAAAGTTGTGTGACTCAACAACTACAATAAAACCTATATGTAGTTATAATATCTTAACCTTCAAACAAATTCCCTAGAATTGCTCATAAGCTTAGTGATATGAGTAACAATGGGACGGATGCATGTCCTGCCCCATGCAGCGAGCCTACACTTCTACGAACGCATTTTATTTGAATATTTAAGTGTAGCCTCATACTGAGAAACAACAGAGAGTGCTTGCTTCTCGCTAATCAATCCAGGATATTGCGAATCAATTGAGCATTATTAATAAGGAACCATTATTTTAGTATTCTGTAATAACCATATATGAGACTTCATTACGTTCAGGGACATCCTTGCACCTGTTTACAAATAATTACAGTGTATGAATGATTAGTAAATCCGGCTGGAAATACTAATTATGCCTCACTAGCCAGGTGTAGTGTAAATTATTATAGGAACTTTCTATTTAGAAGTCAGACATCATCGCATTAAATATGGCGGTTGTACACTGATATTATCTATCTAATATAGAAGCAAGTGGATCTATGGTGTTTGAGTTCTTTGTTTGAAATTTAACGGGTTTATGATGATGTCAGACCGTTACTGTTTGAGTGTTATAGTGTAATTTACTCATTATACAATGTGAAAGTGATAAGGTTGTTACACACATTCTTATATGTACCTCCTTCAATGTTTGTTCATGTCGCTAACAAAAGGTTTTATGAAACCTCAACGTGGCAGAATGTCTCTGCTTCAACATAAAAATAATAATGTTTTACATTTGATACAATCTACGTTTCACGCATATAAAGAATTCTCTCTTATTGGGTTCTAACACAACTTCAAAAACAGTCAATTTTTAAACGACAAAGAAAGTGATATTTTGAAAAATATTTTAGGCCTAAATTGGAATCAATTAATTTTCGTTTCCTATATCTAAATTCCTCCATTACTTTTAATGGCATCTGACCATCTAAAAATACAACTTTCATTATGACTTGTTTATAATTTCATTGACAACCCTATCTATTACTGCTCACATTGACCGACATTCAACCATGTACCATTACCAAACATTAGCGATAACCAATCTGTACTTGCTCAGTTATTTTAATCGTGTTCTTTGTCGTGACGATCAAGTTCTAGAGAAAGCAATGCAGGTGCGAGTCGAAAATAAAGTGAGTTTTAAATTGATGGTACTTGTAGGAGGTTATGACTAATCTTTATGAAGCTATATAGAGCTTAGGGAACGTACACATACTACGTGTCCCGTTCTGAGGGGGGAGGGGGTACTTCAAAATACCACGCGGGGGTCTTAGGTTTTCGTCACGTAGTCAATATCCTCTAGATAAATTTCGTGCTTTTTCTAGCTATATTCAAATATGGCGCGTAGCGTTTAGCGCTTTTTAAACTCACAGGTGGCAACAAGCAAGCGTTTAGCGCTTTTTAACTTTCTGTCGGAAAAAATGATATACAACCATATTAATAAATTACTACGTGAAAACTAGAGGGGGAGGGGGGTCTTGGGTATATACTACGGGTGGTCACCGATGGGGGTAGCGGTACAAATTTTTTTCCCTTACCTACGATTTGGTGAGTGCGGATTTCCATTTGCCGCTATAAGTGAAGTCTTAAGAGTCTTGTGAGAGATTTGATCGAAAGCAACCCATACGCTTTTAAACTACAATTTTAAATCCGTGTGATAAATTGCTTAACAGTTTAGTAACGCATTAAATCTAGATATAATGCAAGTGTTTATACAAAATGAGACCTAAATATCAATTTAGTATTTGCTTAAGATTCAAGTGTTCCTAGACATACGTGCAATAGGGAGGGCCCCTAATAATAGGTGATGATTAACGTTGGCTGTAACTAGTCAGGTGTTGACCCAGAATATCTCTTATATATCCTTTTAGATGGCTTACATCTCTTGGGGAAAGAGTAGTGAAGTTAATACCAATAGCGAGCAATTTTTATATTAAAACATGTATAGTTCTGTGATACTGAAAATAAAATCAGAGACGTTTATCTCGGATTATTAGTTTTGGAAAAAATACTTTTACTTTATACATATTATTTCGTGTCGTTAGGTGTACTGTATGTTGTTCGCCATCTAAGTTAAGTCTAATTCCATTTATAAATTAAAATTCTTGTATTAAAATCAGCACAAGATAAAATTATATCATTAGAGGATTTAAAATTAATTGGAAGTATAAAACTATCTATTCTGGTACCTGCTAGCACTAGTATTTTTGCAAGGAAAATGCTGGTACTCCATAGCGCAAAATAGTTTTTAATTGCTAATGGTCTATAGAATCTATTATATTATTAATTTTAAAGGTTTTATTTAATCGTTAAACAAGTAGTTTTATATGAGCTTCTTCTTACACTTCTCACAATATGATGTTTTTATAATAACTTACGTTAGCCTTGAAACTAAGCGAGAACCAAAACTAATAAAAAATTATCAAAACTAACTAAAAACACAATTTCGAAACTATTTTTTTGCCCTAGTTGCCATGTAACAAAAATACCTGTAAAGAATAGATTTGACATGCCTTTACATAAATACTGCAGCACATAAGGTTATTGACCGTTGCGTTGTTCACAAAAAACTTACTACACCACTTCGGAACACGTTCGATGCTTCAATAATAGTGCCAATCTTGCGGCTGCACGTAGTCTTATTTGAACATTTAGATTCCTTCTTACTTAATCATTGTCTATGTGGAACCACAAATAAACTATAAACTTTTCTGGGTTACACTGACAGCGTTAAATCCTAGGCTTAATGTTAATAAACGTCCGGAAACTGACAATATGTTAAATCCACATTTACATAAAGCATATATCTAGTAAATAAAAAAAAAACAAAACCATAAGTTTTTGAATCATTCCAAATTTTCAAATTCGAATTTCATCTAGCCGAAAATTCAAATTTAAATCCGGAACATTTTAAATAAAATGTTTTTATTGAAACCAAACTTGTTTCAAGTAGGTGAATAGGCTAATGGTATGTTTTGGGATAGTCACGGTATTTACTGTTGTGAAATCATTTCTTTGTTTGAACGACCTTAAAGAGTAATTTATTGTACTGCCGGAGTGAGAAAAAATAGGTATGACACGTAATGTATACAAGTTTAAGTTTTCTTTTAGTCAAGAGTGGAGGAAGGAACTGGTTACTGTGAAGGTGCTAATGGGCTGTAGGCCCGTAACTTGACGTTTGTGTGAGCGTATGAGATTTTTGTAAATATCGAGCGTCAACTGGGACTCTTGGGTGTGTCTTATTTAACTGTTATATTTTTGCGGACTATAATGTAAGATATGTTTTTACGACTTTTTTAGAAATTCAAACCGCAAATAATAAACAGCAAAATATTCAATTGAATTAGTTAAATCATTGCAGTTGGAGGCATACCTACATTTATAGTATGACTAACATGAAATGTTGCGACTTCAATTGGTTACTGTAGTTCAATTTTTGTGCATAAGTGCTTTTGTTTTTTTGAACGCTCGGATATATATAATTATACAGATTGTGTGTGTGTGAGTGTGTATGTATATATTTGTGTGTAAGTTATGTTTTTACTTCGCCATTTTAAGGTATTCATCCAAAGTTACTGTAAATCTTTGTAATTAGAACTACTTTCCTTTACACGATTTATTTGTGTGTTTGCATGTTCTTTCGGAGACACACATTTAAAAGATGTTTTAAAGAGCCCTACTCTTTAAAACATCTTTTAAATGTGTGTCCTCGGGTCGAGAGATCACTTAAAAGACACACTTAGGTGTCCCTATTACGTTTTGGACTTATATATAGATATAAAAATAAAATATAAAATGATCAACACGAATATAGATTCGTGTTGATCATTTTGATGTCTACTCCTTTTCCCATATATGTTCCACTTACACTAACGAAATTATCTATTTCTAATATGTCAATATCAGCAGCCGTAGTCTTTGTTTTGTCACGTTTGGTCGTTGTTTCAATGTCAACAAAAGGTTAATGACTCGGAAAATTGATGTCATCTGCGTTCCGCTCCCATGTGCTGGCTACTGAGCATCGCTTGTTGTTGTCTGATGAGCTTAATATACTGTTTTATTTTTTGTATCAAGTACCTACTCAATGTATGATACACTAGGTTTCACCCGCGGCATTATTTTGCTAATCCCACTAATATTATAAATATGAAAGTTTAGATGGATGGATGGATGTTACTCTTTCACGCAAAAACCACTGAACCGATTACGATGATACTTGGTATGTAGATAGCTGGAGACATGGATTAACGCATAGGCTATTTTGTAAACCCGATATTCCCACAGGATCGGGACTTACGCGGGTGAAACCGCGGGGCGCTGTTAGTATCTTTATATTTGGCTATATCATTTTTGTTAGGAACGTTTTGTTTCTTGTCGCGGCAGTACTAGATAACTGCAGTCTTCTGCAGTGACAAAGTATTTTTATAGACGGGTTCGTCTCATTTGAATATACATCTTGTATTAATTACCTTAAATTTTAAAACGAGCTTTGTAAATATAATTATCATTTTATAATAATCCATAATTGAGTTGTAAATACTTGTATTTCTTTTACTTTTACCTGACTGCGTCGAAGCCCAAAGGGAGGGTTATGTGTTTGACTTGAATGTACGTATGTATGTCCGTTCCTATGTTTCCTCGTAGCTACCAAACGGGTGAACCGAATTTGATGAATGATATTTCGTTATATTTGTCTTTATTTTGAGAGGCACTCGTGAATAAGCTGAATACAAAAAAAAAATATCTAAATTGTTGAATTTAGGCGCCAAAATGTATGTTAAAAGAAACTCCCAATTGAATTGGGTTTCAAAATTACTTAAGGGTTTAAAAAGATGATTACAAAAATATAAATTTATTAGTAATTTTTTCTTGCTTGCTTTCTTGGTCTACATTGATTAGTAGGTATTGTATTTTCTTTTCCAAGAACTAGTAGGTTCATTTTAAAATCATCTCTTAAATTGTCTATAAACGCATTTTGTTTTGTAGCTTGTTTATTGTTTTATTTGTATTCTATTGACCTGTAATTTAATACCAAAAGAACTCAGCGACAACGAGTCATTTTACTTTTACTACTTGACCCCCTTCGATATGCGGGGTTAGTCTCAATCAAAAGAGGTTTTAACGGTAAGATTATTGATTGAGTGTTGATGAGACTGACCTACATACATAAAAGGACAATAAAGGAAAATATACATTTTTGTTTGACCCTAGAAAGAAAGCTACCTACATACGCGGAATCATGCCTTTCTGCCTCCGGTTTAGACGGAGACAACAAATCTTTGCTTCTGGCATTAAATTCTTGGCTAGTTTACTCTACCGTCATAAAATCTTTCGTACAGGCTCGTAGCTTTCAATTGTTTCTGACCTGTTTTTGTGTTATTTAATGTACTTTTAGCAAAAGACAGATCATTACCATTTTATAAACTCAAAGTTAAACTTTAGCTTCAAAGTTAATAACTTTTTAAATTAACTAGTAAGAGAAAACCCCGGAAGCGATTGCATCTAGCAATAAGACCGCTCTTTGTACATTATTTGTTTGACACGTATGTATGTATGACACGTATGTATGTATGACACGTATGTATGTGTGATACTTCTACTGTAACTATGGTGTACGAATAAAGTGTTATCTACCTATCTATCTAGTATTACGCGGTTTTATTCAGTAAGGATTCGCATCTCGCATCGCCTGAATTTGATACGAAATTCGTCTAAGATGTTAATTTCTCAGTAGAAATGAAAATATATAATATCCACAAGACATTTTCTCTATCAAAATATACTTTTATTAATAATAATAAAAGGAAATGTAATTACGTATATCAGTTTGGAACTGTTTCCAAGCGATGGTGATTCGCACTTGGTCGATTTTTTAATTGCGATTTGTGTACCCACGTGGTTTCTGTAACAACTTAAGCAAACAACTACACGTCTAAAATACCTGAACCGACTAAATAAAGATACATCGTGACGCACAACTATGAGACACGATATGTAATTGTCAAGTTTATGAATTTGCTAAAATCATTGCTAAAATGGAGACCAAATTCCCTTCCTTACATAAACATCATACGAAAATGCAGGTAGTTCTGCGCTAGGCCAACTTTAAATCAAACCAGGCTAAGTAGATAGTCCAATAATTTATTGGAACTGTGAATAGGTCATAAATTAAACGTTTCTATGAAAATCTTCATGTAGATGTCTAGCATATGATTAAAGTTAGACAATTCTCTACCAGACCTTCATGTCATTTTCAGACCTTTCGCTGACCACACTCGGCATTGTGTCTATTATTTATTACCTTTTGTCTTCATCGCGACTTTCCTATACTTACAAGGTGTTACAAAAAGGTGTAATGATATTTCCGGAGCGTTATGTATACCCGCAAAATTAGTTAAATTAGCCTGCAAAAAAAACTTTAACTAATTTCAAAAAGGAGGATATTGGATATTGTAATCATTCTTTTTTAAATTGTTACTTGAATTTGTTATAAGAATATATGTCACCTCTAAGGGTGAAAAATTAAGGAAGGAAGCAGACAGCTTCTTACAATTTATCATGATCTCGGCCCATTGAAGTCTCACTAAATACTGTTTAAAAGTTAATATTGCTTTTTTATGCGGACGTTTTTATTCCTTTTTTCGTACCATTCGGGACATTCCATATACATCCGTGGTATTAATTAAATAGCTATAGTTTCATCAGTCAATTTAAATTTTTAATGTGCCAGTTTCAAAATAAGATTTCTTTATTAAAAACCACAAATCCTGAAATTGGGAGTGCTTTACTTCATTTAAAGGGTCTTCTATACGACACTAAAATTTGACATCACTTTTTTGTAACACCTTGTATTACATAAGTTCTATGTACTTTAATGAGTACTTTCTAAAGAATCCACCGGAACGAAGCTCTGGTGGCTAGAAGCAAGGTATGTCGAATCAAACGTGTGACTAACTCTAATGCGTGATTCCGTTATGGAAGTCGGCGCGTGCGTCCCTTGCCGCAGCCACAATAAAAAAAATATTTGAACTGAGGTGTGAAGTTATTTGTATTGGACTCGTTTCTGTTCTGTTGTAAAAAGGTTTCTGGACGAAGATGGATGAAGTATTTAATACATATATATTTGGTACCTGGACTAACTCGATCCCTTATTAAGAAAGTTACACGCCGCGGTTACTTTTTAACCCGATTGTTTTTCTGCTTCAAAAGGATATACGTTCTCAATTCGGTTGAATGTTTTTTTTTTCTCGGTTGATTCTGCACCATTTGTGTATTAAATGATTTTTGGAACGAAGTTGCTTATGGAGCGTTGCGGAGGGGTACCCTAGCCAGCAAAAAACGTCCGCAACATAAGATTTTTATGTATAGTTTACGTATGATGGCTATACAGTGTCTAATGTTTAGTCTACGTGATGACTGTTTTTATTATTATTATTATATTTTTTATAAATCATTGTAAATAAAATAAAGGTGTTAAGATAATTTTGTAAAGTAGTTTTTTTGATTTTTATCGTTAAAGAAATCATAATAAAAAATGTATACCCGAATAATTATTTTCTTTTACTATTAATTAATATTTTTACAATAAGGAACTTCGTTTGTACCTGGTGTCCCACGACACCACACGGTTTTTTTTTTCATTGGTACCTTGTGTAAGTAGGTAGGTAGGGGTTTATTATTAGTATGGAATTATTTAGTTAATAGTTAACCTTACTTGATGCGTGTCTATGAAAAGTGGCAAAAACATTATCTCGTCAATTTTCTCACTACGTAATCGTTCACGAAGTTGCTAAATATACAAGAACATCCAGTACTAATTCATAACAGTTAAACCAGAACTCACATTAGCATGTGTTTATCGTTTCTAATTAAAAACGATTTCACGATGTGCATATGCAACGTAATCACCTTTCGTCTATGTTACTATAACGTATTACTGACATAAATAAAATCACGTACACATCTTGATTTTGTCACGTTCCTACGAAATTCTGCAATTGTGTTATAAAACCTACGTGTGATTTTTATGCTTGTTACGCTAACTTGTTACGGTGAAGAAAATCAGTGGCTATGATGTAGGTTCAAAAAGGACGCGCTTAGGTACATTGAAGTGGTACCTAAAATGCCAACAGGAAAGTTTATTACATTGTGTAGAACGCGGTGTCATTTTATGCACTATTGGGTGTCTTTTGTCATTGATGTGTAATGTGTGACACTTTGTACTTATACTAATACTAGTTTCAAATTCAAATCTTTTATTTGTCAAGCACGTTAAAGCACATGATTTACTCGATAGTGAGCGGTTACCTGTGCCTACCTAACTCGCAACTCCTGTGTATGTAACTAGCCGCTTGACAACCCTATCTTATTCCCAGTTGAGCTGTGATGACCCTATTAACTAGCAGAAAACCAACACTATGCGAGAAGAGCTGTTGATTCGCGGTCTTCTATAGAGTATCCCTGTTAAGGTTATCACACACTATACCGTCACGGTAACGGTACGGCTCCAACCCAGCAATTAAGTTGTAATTCAAATCTAATCATTAAAACGTGGTCGTATAATATATTTCATAATGTCAATATGAAAAAGCCAACAGCGGGCAGTAAGCGCGCTTGCTGCAACCATACAACTCGACTCGCAGTCGGCGCGCTGTCCGCATGCTTGCAGCGCGCCGACTGCGAGCCGTCAGCGAAAAAACTTCGCGTCGTGTTGCACATGAAGACGATGAAATTAGCTTACACCTCGCGGGCGGCGCGTGGTAAAGTACGCTGGCGGCTAGCAGTAGCCTCAATTTCAGGCGGCTTCGTGCTGCAGCTGTGCCGTTGCAGTGCAGTAATAGTGTGTGATGACCTTTAGACGGTTAATCGCAACCCCAGCGACGTAACCCGCTCCTTGCCTATCTATCTTGCAATTGAGTAGTGGTGACGCTATGCCTCCCTATTGAGCGGTGGTAATCTAAAAGATGGATATTATTCACCAGTTGGCCGACTGAAACTTGAACAGAAATTTGTAGTTTACCTTATTACTGTTGTTGCTTTTGTTAATATTTTTATCTAGTATGTAATTATTTGTTTAATGTAAAAAAGGAATGTTATTAAAATATGCTAACTATCTCTAAAGGAATCTAATGGTTTTTCTCATAGCAGCAAGTAGCGGTATGTTTCATTGAGTAAATAGAGCGACGAGAACAATGATGCGTCTACCGCACTCGGCGTTTTTTGTCATAATAACTGTTAATCTGGCAACATTGATGGGAAAATTAAACTCGGCCGTGATGTTTGTAATTAATATTCTTTTTTTTTGTTACAGGTAAGTTTTCGAGATTTTCTACAGTGTATTTTTGATCGATTGATGGGATTGAGTAAGTTGCATCAGAATTTAGTACACACTAAAGTTAAGAATAATAATACTGTTGAATGTGCAATCTTCTATTAGATGGAGGTTTATAATTCCTCAGAACGTTATAATTGGAGGAACATCTGGGTTTGCTCTTTTTTACATTAAATTCATAAATTTCTAGATTAAAATGTGCAGTCTACTTATAATATTATCACAGAAATCTAGAGAGCAAACGCCTTTTTAAAGATCAGCCGGAAAACTAAATTTTTTACAAAAATATTATGTTTTGGATTTTTTGCTAATGCCTTTCATTGGCTGTAATAGCCAATGCAAGGCATTAGCAAAAATACTGCATATTTTAATCTAGAAAATTTTGTTCATAATAATATAACTTCTGACACCATTAGCCTGAAGCACTTCTCTCATCACTGCTTATAAAAGAGATAGAGACACATATTAAGGTATAAGCACACTAGGCAGTAACCAGTTAAAAATGATTGGTTGACAGAATAGTTTACAACCTGTGCAGCTATGATTACCCCACCAACTGTGCCTGAGTAGATTTTAATCATTCCTAAATATGGAATATCAAATTATATCCTTATTTGACGTCGCCCTTATTTCATTTTCCTGTCTGGCCGTTCCAATTTGTTTAAGTAGTAAACTCATTAAGGCGTATATAATTAGCTGCAGGGCTAGTTGATCCTCAGGTTGTAGTTAGGCTACCTAAGAGTTATGAATTTACATAATGACATGTGATTACCCTAACGAAGAGAGCTCAAAGAGCATGATCTAACTTGCGTTAACTTAATAACAGCGTTTAAACATATCATACAATCTATTCGTACAGAATCGATTTTAAAATTTCGCTTCTTGTATAAAATTGTGGCTGAGTACTCGGCGCCATCTAACGAAGATATACCGACCCACTCAGTAAAAACTGCATAGAGCTATTGCTCTTGGTGGTACAAGTCACTGCCAATTGATACTAGTATTCTTGGTTAGGTATATGGAAAACTAATCCAACTAAATTGTCTTGTTAACCAAATGTTGATGATGCAAAATTCTAATTAATTATTCTTAAATAAAAAATAAATAAATACACACATATTAATTAATATACGTATTTATAAATATAAGTAAGAAAGAAAGAAAGAAAAAGTATTTATTTCTTAATAAGTAACGTTCGTGCGTAAGTACGTTTGTCAGTAGTCTGATTACCATAGTACAGATCCTGCCTAGTTTGGGATCAGACGGCCATGTGTTAGATGTGTCAAGTTATCATTATTATTATCCATTGCTTGAAGTGTGAAGCAAAACATAGAACTGTATACCTCAAAATTCTCCTAAATGTTAAACTTTTTTATTTAGGAAAGGGATCATGGTAAAACCCGCCTGAAACTCAAAAAAGTTCCATAACGTAAAGTGGATAGTTCATAAAGGAGTTTAACGCGTGTCAACCATCTTGGAAAATGATTTCTCGTGGTTCTGACATTTTCAGAAGCACCCGAAACCCGTCTAATGACCGACGAAAGAGAGAACTCGAGAGGTATTTAAGAATAGAAGGTAATGGAGGATTTTTGCCGTTGCCTTTTGAGATAGACATGTGTATGTATTTATTCTAATAACATTAATAGCTTACTATGTCTTGATTTTAATTCATAGGTCATAGTTCAAGACCGTCTGGTTTTAATCAAGTCTATTTGAAATTCATAATCAATGTGTTGGAGTGACGAGACTTCAAATTAGCTTAATAAGCTTAATCTAGATTTGTAGGTGTATTTACCATGTAAATTCTTAAAGGTAAATATATATATTTTTATTTTCTTGTTATTTAAAAGCTTCATGCACAATTGTACAAAGGCGGATTTTATGCCCAGGGCATTTTTTACCAGTCAACCTTGGGGTGATGTAGAAATCTTAAACCGTAGGTGCAAAGTTGTGGTCCATTTGGAATTATTTATACTAGTTAAATTAATGAAAACAAGCTTGATAATACATAGTACACAGGATACACACTATTAGGTACTTACATATATCTATGTTTGTGAATACTATAATAATAACTTCACACGCCTCACACACGGCCGTCTGATCCCAAACTAGGCAGAGCCTGTACTATGGTAACTAGACTGCTGATAAACATACTTATATATTTCTAAATACATACATATTATAGATAAATTACACCCAGACACAGAACAAATGATCATGCTCATCACACAATTATTTGTCCTGGGTGGGAATCGAACCCACGACCTCTGGCTTAGCAGTCAGGGTCACTAACCACTAGGCCAACAGGCCAGTCTCTGAATACTGATGCTATGGTGTGTAAGAAGAAAAGCGTTAATAGTAAATAAATAAGCAACAGGTTTTTTTAAGAGCGTTGGCGCGTGTTTACTTTATGAATTAGCAGTTTTTCTTAGAAGTCCATTGACCGTTGTTGTAAGGTTTACCAGTAACGTGGTTCACACATTAGTCATATTGCCTTCTATTTTTCTTCGTATAATATTGGTTGATCCAAATGCGACAGTAACGTTAACAAAATTAATGGATTTGTCAGACAAACTGTCAATATTTTTCAACAAATCTGTATAACTTAGTTAATCTTACCTACATTATATGTACACCGTGGATCACTTCTGTCTTAGCCAATCTATTGGTAATTAGTTTAAATTTTTTGTTAACTATAAATTCTAAAATTTAAAAAAATATATACCTACTAAGGACAACGTCATAAGTACTTTTAATTAGGATTTTTGTGATATCACTCTGTGAATACTAAGTATTTAAGTTAAGTTGAATTGTTGTAGCATTATATATGAATCTATGAAGAATCTAACATAACATATTATTAATGTGATTCATGAAATGACATGTTGAAAAAAAATGTAATACAATGATCCACAAATGCAATGGACAGCGTTATTCACAGATTAAAAATTAAGCATCGGCCAAAAGTTCATTCTATACATTAAACCTTTCCGTAAATCTAAATACGTTAATCGAAAATTAGATTACCTTTGTTTTCGATTTGTATCGAATAGAACTTAAATTTTTTCCCCCCATTTTACAGCCCGTTATTATAGAATAAAGCTGTTTTGACCCTAAGAAAACATTTATAAATACAATCAAAATTTTAAATTCGAATTGCTTTTTTAGGCTCTAAGAAGGACTATTGAGTCATGTCTAGAGAGTACATCTACCCACTAAAACAAAAGCGACATACTTAGTGCGCGGTACTGATACAAATAGATGAAGTTATGAGCGTATTGTGGGGCGCATCCGGTTAGATGCTGCGCCCTAACCCATTGTTACGCAGCTCGTACGAAACGACAGCTTCATTTATTACTTCTGTGTGTGTACACACACTGTAGTGTACTACAAACGTATTTGAATCCTATTTACTACTAGTAAGAACTATTGTATTAAAAAATAGGAAGAAGTCTTATGATCGCAGTCGGTACGACCGACGCTTATAACTTACTCGGTATTGATAAATTGATTTAAGAAGGTGGAGCAAAGCTTTCATTTGTTTTTAAATGTAGGTACTTATTTAGGAAATTACGCGTTGCAAGGTGATGGAGTAAGCGAAGTGGCTCTATTTCAGATCAATGAGAACTCAATTCTAAACAAGGTTCTTTAAAAAAAATCACAAAAGTGGGAGAGGAGTTGAGAAGAGATTTTTACAGAAAACTCTAAAGTACGATTCATACCGAACCGAGTTATCAAAAAAATCTTATTTAATCACTAACGTTATGTGTATTGCCTGTTTTTTTTTTTTGCATATTTTTAGTTTTTTAGACAAAATGAGACTATCATTTATATACAGAATGTATTTGAAAAAGGAATACTTACTTAAATAATTGAAAGGGCATGACTCAAATACACCCTGTATATAGTATACAGTACTTATATTTTGTTTTATGATTTAGCAAGGCAGGTTTAAGTACTTTAAATTATTCGCTTTTCGTGACCGACCTACCGACAAAAGCACACTGGTAAGATAATATTATAATAGTTTTTCGTAAAACAAACTTACGATTAGGTGTAACTATACAAACAACTGACCTAGACCGCAACTGTGGTGTTATTACTCAAATAAACTTAAAATATAAATTTAAATTTATCGAGGTAGAGCCATGCTTCGGCACGTATGGGCCGGCTCGACCAGAGTGATACCACGTCCTCACAGCAACGCTTCGTTGTGTTTCGCCAAGTAAGTGAGGTTACCAAGGCCCTAACCCTTCCCTCTCCTCCCCCTCCTCCCTCCCTTCCGCTACTCCCACCTTAAAGGTGGGTAACGTACTTGTGACTTTTAAGTTAAGTGCCCATGGGCGGCGGTAGTCACTTACCATCAAGTGACCCGTCTGCTCGTTTGCCACCTATCCTATAAAAATAAACAAAATATCTTGAAGGGTTTATGAATGACACTAACAATGCTACCTATTGAGTGCACTGATGGTGCTGTATTTAATGTTGTCTCATAAACTACATTAGCATTGAAATTATAGCTACTTTAATATAACTGTAAAGCGGTGAAGTTATTTCTTTTTCGCTATTATATAACTAGCGGTAACTCACTGCATATTTCTATCTCACTAATGAATGTACATTTACAGTCGGAATGCGAAGCGAATCAGGCCTTCTAATAATGTCAATAAGATTCACAACTCTATTTATTGTGACTGCCGGTAGGCTTTAGAACATAAGCTATATATTATAATCAATTTACATATTATCGAAATTAATATAGGTACATAAATCAAGCTTAGTTCTATACGTGCCCAAAAATATATTCGCAACTAGTAGCGTTCGACTGGGTGTTACTTTTTAATCAGTGGCTTTCAACTGATGTGTTTACGTAACAATAATAATTGCATTGAATGAAAATATAATTGACTTTTCCCTTTCGTGCTTCTTGTAAAAGAAATATGAGAAACACTTGCGTGTTGCTTCTGCTACGACAAATGTTTCTTTGTATCTTATAAATACTTGGATTGTTTATAATTATGTAATTATGAAATACGGGAACTGAAAATACAATATAAGGTAAAATGTAATAAAAAAATCTATAATTGAAGATTAAATTCGCGATGATAATGGTGCTTATACGCGTGTAATTTTTTAAATTGATGAATTTAATTGCATACGATAAAGTGTTACAGATTAGTAAAATTACTGTCTTCATAAACTATTTTTATTTTGATTGTGAACAATTTTTTTTACATAAAAAAAAACATGACTTTTTTATGGGTTGATGTTTGCCTTCAAAATAACTTTCTTGTTCTCTTAATAATAATTTATTTTATGAGTCCTTAAAAGGTTATAAAAATTAAGATTCCCTAAAACCTCAAAATATTTAATTCTCCTAAAAAAATGTGACACCACCTTAGATTTAGGGGAAGACCCACAAGTTGGTAACACTAACTTTTAAACTTTAGCGTTCCATGATATAAAATTATGTATTTACACGGGAATTAACGCGATCACGAAATAGGTATTACATACCTCTGGATTGCCTGACGTTTCGACCAGGTTGCACTGGTTGTGAACACAGGCTGTCTCCTGATCAGTTTGTGACCAGGAGTTTCGTGTGTTTCGTGATGACGTTAATTCCCGTGTAAATAGATAATTATAGTTGGTAACACTGCCACAACAACGAGTAATCTGCGAGCAACTGTGGAAATGGAAGAAACCGTCAATGTAAAATGTGCAGAAAGCGAAATTTGAGACTAGTGAAAAGTAGGATACAAACATAACTGCATTATTTAGATCTAAAACATAATGATTGCGATCTCGGTATTAGATGTGTGAATTAATAAAAATCAACATTATTGGAGAAAAAATTAAGACAAACAGTTAAAAGTAAAATAAATTACTCAAATTCAATATGAGGTCAGTGTTATACATTCTACTAAAAAGTTGAGAGACTGGCAGACGACGAACAGACATCGAGGCTCACTGCATGGAGAGTCAAAAAGATTCTTAATGTATCTCCTTATCAAAGTTTATCTCTATGAAATGGAAACATCTATAAATAAGTAATTTAGTTAAATGGTCTGAGTCCTGACCCGACGAGTCTGTCGGTGGTAGTATGAGCTAACTTATCATTATTGTGACAGAATATGAAATGCAGATTTAATTGGGATAATTTATTAGCATCGCTTATTGCTTGTTATTCGATTGAGAAAATAAAAAATCTTGGATTAAAATTCAGTCAATTATGTATTATGCATTCATCTATGAAGTATGTTATTGGGAGCTATTGACATATTGGAAGCTTGTGTCATAATTAGTATTTTGACATTTGGAGTTTTGCGAAATCTTGCGATGAATACTTTCTAAACTTTAAGTACATTGACGTATTTTTGAAGAAAAGAAGAACAAGCTTGCCTCTATTAAATCGGTATTGCAAAGTTTACATTTCCCGATGTGTTTACGATAACACGTCACGGCGGACGCACGAACGTTCCCCTCTGAGTGAGCCGATGTGTTCTATAGTTTTTGAACTATAACGCCAACTGAGTTTAGTTAGGGTAGTTATTAGTAGTTATTGTTGGCTGACGTTGTGTAACTTTTGTGTTATCTTAATTTAATGTTATAAATGCGAAAAGTGATGGTCATTACTTGGTGGTTAAAATCGTGAAGCGAGGCCGGGGTAAAAATTGGTTTTTAACATAAAATGCATTGGTATAATATCTAGACTTGATTGTAGAGCAATACCTGTTTTGTAGTATGTTTTGAAACTGTCCTTTCTAATTCTTTATCGAGGTTTTTATGGCAGAAAATAGGCGCAGGGCGTTGGCAAACATGGGTACAGGAAACTAACAAGTAACTAAACTAGTGCAGTAAAATATACTACGTTAGTGTTAAATATGGATAGCGAAGCGATGTAATAATTTTTTCTCACAGTCGCTAATGTATAGTGAATGCGAAAATTCCAATCTAAGGATTGAAATGTAAGGTGAGATCTCGTAGAAATAATATATGTAATACTAGTAACCCACCCCGGCTTCGCACGGGTACAAATTATACACCTAAACCTTCCTCATGAATCACTCTGTCTATTAGTGAAAACCGCATGAAAATCCGTTCAGTAGTTTTTCAGTTTATTGCGAACAGACAGACGACAGATGCAGGCAGGGGACTTTGTCTTCTAATATGTAGTGATAAAACCCCTATCACTTTGTGTTCTCATTAAAGATCTTATTTAAAGTGATTTTAGTGTACGCTAATGAGAATGCGAAAGTTATAAAGATGAGAATATTTGCGAATGCGAATTTTCGATATTCTGCTAGTGCCTATACTCTGTGTGGTGTTTAAGTGGAATAAGAGAGAATTCCGACAATACATTGCATTCTCAAGTATCTACTATATAAAAAGGTTAAGACACTTTCGATCTGCGAAAGTAAATTAATACCTATTTATTGTTTACTTCATAAAATTTGATGTTTTTTGTTTGTATTTCCGCCATTTGTTTACTGATTTTAACGACTGTTAAAACATTTTGTTGGATAAATTATACTTCTGGAAAGGAGTGAAAAAATAAAATTTATCACTTTGTAAAATAGATAATAACCGCAAGTTTTTACGTTATTTAGGCGCATTGAAGTACTTTTTTCGTCGTTTAAAAAATATCTCGAGTTGTTCATGGTCGATAATGGATATTGCTTGTTTTATTTTCGTCAAGCGTTTTTTGATGTTGTTTTATCACAAAACAAATGTTTTTAGTGCAAGAGCGATAGCTGACGTACAAACATACAAAGATATAAGACATATAGCTTGTGTAAAGGCGGTATGTTTCGAATTACATCAATTTGTTAAAGCAATTTTTCGGACAATTATTGTCTATGGAATGTTGATTTTCACTGCTACGCCTGATTTTGTTTTATTACGCTTTAGCATATTGTACGTACTTTCATTTTTTCTTTCTTCACTCATTCAAATTAAACCCAGGACTCATGGCGTGGGACCACCTTATTTAACGCAAAAAAAAATTGGTTGCCTGTAAAATCGGTTTACGGACGATAATTTTACGTGATAACGTCACCGATCGTGCCTCTCTATCGCTTGTTCTTCGCTCTCGCTTGCACGCTCGGCTCAGGCGGAACGTGACAATGAGTCATGTTTTTTCGTGCGTGTAGCCGGCGTTCATCGATTTATAAGACGTTATCACGTCAAAAAATATTTTATTGAAAAAAAAGAAACTTAATTGGAGTGAAAAAATGACATAACGACTTTTAAAATTGCCCTCTAAAACACTCGCATCACATTTCATTACGTAAAAATGTAGGTAAAAGTATGATATCAACTGACAGCTGTCATCTTGTTCATTAGTTAATGACGTATTGGATCTGGTCGGCGTTTGCAGTCATGTGATAATAATTACTAATTAAACCTTTTTCAATCAACTATAATATGTCTATAATAGGTAACTTTTTAAATAAATAAAAAACAGTGAGTCGTAGGACTGCACGTCAGAAGTGAAAACATAACTTCACAAGTTATTTACATATACATACACACACACACACACATCTGTATATATAATTAGGTTAAAAATAAAAGGTAGGTAATAACATATCTAAATGTATATGGTATGTATAGGGTACACTGGAAGTTCTGGCTCCTGGCCGCTCATAAATATTTGAATTTCGAATGTTAGATATTTTTAAATATAAGAAACTCGGCTCTGTCTTACGAATTTTCGACCAGGTCACGTGTCCTGACGCGACTTAAACATTTTTTACCCATCCCAAAAAGTGCACAACTCCGCTAAAGAAGTTTTCGCTTCAAAAATACGGTTTATTTAAGCGTTTGAAACATCACAATCAATCTTTTAGTTACAACGTAACATAATTTAGTGATTAGGGTCAACATCCCTATGAAATATTATGAATATTTTTATTAATTGGTAGATACATAGTAGCACATCTACCGTTGCATGGGTAAAATACATAATCAATGCACACAAATGAAGAGTAACGCAAGGAAAGTCGCTCCGTAGATAAGTGAAAGTAGTCGCTATCAGTAAAACTGGACCCTGATAAGTCGCTCAGTGTGTTACTTATTCGGTCAGATGGTTTTTTGTTGACTAGAACGATAAGGCGTGTTAAGGAAGGTGCGCTTTCTACTTGTATTAAGTTATAGCTAGAATGTTTGGTTCGGAAATGACATTTTTTACACCAATAAATGGCCAGTCGGTGCTCCTGTCCTAGTAGCCTCTTCAGTCACAGGAAATACAAAACATTCGGGTACGCGACCCTGGCCTCTACGTGCTACTGTCTCAGTCCAGTTCCCCATCCGAGATTTGTGGCATTCCTTACTCTAGGTTTCTCTCCCTACCCATTTTTCCGCTGGATTTTGAACGCTTCCCCAATGTTAAAAAGGCCGGGGTTAATCTTTACGAGCATATTTTATTTCTGTTTGTGATGGGGCTTCATGAAGGTTTTGGCTAAGTCCGAATAAAAGTGTTCATAGACAACGGAAGCAAGCAACCGTGTGCTTATTTGCCAACTAAATAATATTATTACTACACACAACACATTAAGTATCCGAAGGCAAGTTTAATATTCGTTCGGATATTAATAGAGTTTATAATTCTTGGCATATACCATTACATTTTCTATCGCCAATGTTCACTCTCTTCGCTATAAAAATGATTCAATCTTGAATCTTATGTTGATTGATCATATGATTATCTCTTTCATACGCGTTGACTCATTATTAAGGAGGGCCATGCCACCTGTGAAAGTTCCACTCTGATTGATAGCTCAGTCGTTGACCACTGTTATACAATAAGAGACACCTACGTATATGTCAGGGTTGCCACGCGTTGTATGAACGACCAGAAACATTGTTACATTGTAGAGGCGTATTAAATATCCGTATTTGGCTAAGTAATTTGGTCCCACTGACGATAACGTACATAATAATGGGCAAGCCTTTTGCCGTCAACATCGCAGTTTGGAAGAATTAGAGATGGAAAAATGGGCAGTATATTGAAAAGGAAAGGAGGTAAGAAGGAGAAGAATGTAAGGAAAGGGATATTACTTATACAGAAGGAGTTGGGAGGGTAAGCAAATAGCTCGAGCATGTCAGCGTCACATCCCTGTAACTCGGACTCTAACGATTATTACATAGTATACCAACTACCTACCCGGCCACACGTGATGTGGCAAGTAATTTGCAATAAAAAAAAATGTGTGTGTGCAATTTACACACGGCAGAAGTGAAATTTCAGAAAAGTAGCCTACGAGAGAATGAGAAAAAAGTAAAATCAACACAAATAATTTACTAATGTTAATAAATTAAATTTTAGATGATTTATATAAAAGTTATTGGTCGAATTACCACAGATGTGTTAAATAATTAACATAAATTAATTTACCAACGAATTTTAATACGCAAATGCACAAAAATGACACCACGTTGACTATGACGCATTTTCGTAGTACGCAGGTGCAAAGACAAAGTTATAGGAAAAACTGTATATTTGTATTCTATCTCATTCTATCGTAGGCTAAATCCTATTTATGGTTGTCTCTTTTTAGTGTCGCTTTTTCGTTTCATGGAATTTTCAAATCACTTGATCACAGATGCTAAAGAAGTTTCACTTCAAAAAAACTATCCTATCTCTCAAGTTCTCAAGACCAAACTGCACACAGTGTGCAACATTTCTCGTTTTTCGTTCGTTTATCGCGAATAAAAAACATGACACGACATTTTTATAAATATTGATTTATGATGGTACCATTTCATACCATAGTATGAACACAGAGAAATAAATTTCAAATGTCGTTGCTTATATAAAGTTCAATTTCAATCGCTCACTAACACGCTTCTACTAGATTAAGTTGCTTAGAGGAGTTAGAGGTCACACACGCAACATAATAGGTGCCTAATCACTTTGCGCTGTTTACAGTGATAATAATCAGTGGGTTATTCTCGTTATATAATATTAAGTGCACAATTAACATTCGTAGTTAGGCACCTCTCTATTAATAGATATCGTAGATCTGAGTTAGCTGTTTTTTGATTGATATTATGGAATATGCGTTTGTCTTCCATCTCACCTGATGGAAAGTGACAATGAAGACGAAGGTACACGCGTATCCAAAGGAACCTATTCGTTCTATTCTTGAACGTTCCAGGATTATAATTGTTTAAAAAATACAGGCAGGCTGTTCATTCTAGACTTTCGTGACTCAAGTAAAACTTGAGTCACTCAAGTAAGACTTTTTAGTGTGACAACAATGAAAGGATGGACCTTTGTCTGCGTTTAGTAATCCGATGAAGTTTAGTACATATAGCATTTTTTTTAATAAGTAGAAGTCCGGAACGAAGAATGGGGTGAAGTATATAAAGGAGATAAATAAGGTCTAGCAGATTGGCAGTTAATTCATAGTTCCCTTATTGACTTATTGCCTTTTGGTAAACTTCACAAACTTATGAGCGATTTTCTGGTTGAATCACGTGATGAAATGGTAATGAATGACTATTACGTACATGACATAAACTTTGAATAGTCAGGGGTGAATGACCGGCAATCGACTTTAAACCACCTGTTGAAACGTCAATTGGTTAAACCACGGTTGTCACTACTTCCTTATGAATGAATAACACAGACATTGTTCATTACTTTGGTTGATGTTCTTCGATTCCAGTAACGACAGAAATATTGTAGTGTGCGACTTTTGTTGTTATGATCTCCATTTATCCAGGAAAAAAATTTGATATTTATGACCCTAATAACTGTAAATGTTAATTATACCCTTGCAAATAAATAAAAATAATATTATAAATAATTTGGTATAATATATAAAAATAATAATATGATCGACAGCCCTATAACGAACGTACCTGTACATGTATGTGTAATTACGTTTATGATATTTTCTTTGTACTGCAGCAATTTCAATTACTTTGTATACGGACCGTTATGATGCCGCGATTAATTTGCAAATTTTAAATTAATAATATACTAGAGAATGCGGGTGAATTTCGACCATAATTCATTTAGTTTTGAATGTTTTGTTAGAAAATATTTTGATGACGTGTCATTAGGACAAAAACTTCCGTAATTGTTATTCATATTTATTAAAGGAAAGGTACTCACGTGTGTTTCGAGCATACACGACTGTACCTATTCGAGTCCTACCGAAGCCCCTTATTCAGGAGTAAAGCAACTTGTGGATGGCGCCACTTTGTGGTACTGACAACAGTCTGGCACATGCAACTTTGACGTGATAACGTCTTATAAATCGATGAAAGCCGGTGCACCACGAAAAAGCATGACTCATTGTCACGTTCCGCCTGAGCCGAGCGTGCAAGCGAGAGCGCGGAACAAGCGATGGAGAGGCACGATCGACCTAAGCGTTCGTTTATTGACATTGATTTGAATACAGTTTATTTCTTAAACTAATTGCTCGTCATTATATTTAAACAAATTATTTAAATTAAATTTACAAAAACTGTAAATAATATTTGAAAATTAAAAAATTAATGTTTTTAACCAGTTTTAAAAATATTGTGTTTTCTTATGACGTTATCACGTAAAGCTATCGTCCGTAAACCGACTTTACAGACAATCAATATTTTTTACTAAACATTCAAACTGTAGATTTGGTAACTACACAAATAATTATTTAATAAAGTGTCTTGATGTATGTTCTAGACGCAATAAAATTGAAGTGTCTGTTTGTAATGTCAAATAATTCTTTAAAAAAAACCGACTTCAACAAAAAAAATATTCCATAAAAGACTTATATATGGTTTTCTCATGGATGCCATTGTCAGAACTGGAACCAAATTGAAATGGGACCACACGGGAAGCACCAGCTTTCAAATAAAAAAAAGAATCATCAAAATCGGTTCATCCAGTCTAAAGTTCTGAGGTAACAAACATAAAAAAAAAAACAGTCGAATTGAGAACCTCCTACTTTATTGAAGTCGGTTAAAAATAGTATTTTTTTTAATTGAAAATTTGTTACAAAAGAAAGTATTAGAATATAAAAGAGTAAACTATTTTAACAATTAAAGTTATTAAATATTTATTTAAAAGAGTAACACATTGTCTTTTTTTATTTTATATTACAATTTTCCTTTTAACCAAATTGCACATGTTATCACAAAGTCGGTCACACTGTGTTATGGTTGCCATATTGCAAGAAGTATTTACTCATATCTACATTGGTTGTAATATCAGTTTTCTCCCACTGTTGTCAAGTAATAAGAAACTATTGTAAGATATGTATAAAATACGCGAAACACGCACGCCATTTTCTTTAACAATTCAAGCGCGAATTGCAACCATGTTACTAACAATTCAAAAAAAAGAATTGCCAATTAATGCAGAACGTTACGAAACTTTCACGTGTGCACATTTAGACGAACGGACAAACGGACCGAAACCTAATTATACTGATTACATTTAAGTGCTGTTGCGCGCCATTTTTTGACAGATCGAGATTGGAGGGAAAATTAGTTAAATTATTTTGTCACAGATATACCAATGATTATTATATTATACTTGCTGCGCCCCGCGGTTTCATCCGCGTAAGTCCCAGTGCCGTGGGAATATCGGGATAAAAAGTAGCCTAATCCAGGTCTATCTACATACCAAGTTTCATCACAATCGGTTCAGTAGTTTTTGCGTAAAAGAGTAACAAACATCCATACATCCATTCATCCTAACAAACTTTCACCTTTATAATATTGAGTTCGTAGGATCAATGTTTCGAATGTAAATGGTTTGATGTCTTTTTTTTTAAAGCAAGTAGATACCCGTCTAATGGTAAGTGGTTACCATTGTTGTTGTGGTGGCTAATATTAGCAATACTAGTGTGTCAATCCCTGTTCCACTTACGGAGGAATACATCTAGTTAGAAGTATGTATTAAAAAATTAAAATATGTCAGAAATCCCTTCAACAATTAGAAAACAGTTGATGATCTTTGAACGGCTGAACAGATTTTCTTGAATTATAGCTAAAAACACACTCCTCGATTAAGTCAAAAGAAAACTCAGACGCACAGTTACACACGTTAAACTTATAACACCTCCTTTTTGCGTTGGGGTTTAAAAATAAAAAATTATATTATACATATAATCTAAGACTGTGTAGGCTACAGAGTACACTCAGAGTTGTTCTAGCGGATTTAAATCTAAAATTTTCGTCGTTTTTAAGACTTCATTTTATTTCTTACCATTCTACATAATAATGTACAGCGTGTAAGTATCACCGTCGCAAATAACTTATAAAAACGTCTTTCTTTGGATACTTATCACAATGCAAAAGTCAGTTCATCATAAAAATGCGAGATTAAGGATTTACAGTCAATAGTTTGACTTTCCGCTACGCAATGTAACGCGACACCCGTACTATGCGATACGATGAATGACCTTCAGCGCCCGCCGTTGAAGCAGCTGATCGCATAAATGTTATTGATTTTATTACATTGCAGTTTTTGGCCGTATTTGTATTCACTGATTTTTTTTCGGTAAGATGTTCTGTTGACTCATTGTGATATCACTTTAAGCAAAAAAATAAAAAATATGAAGTTTCCGGCAGAAATTTCAAATGATTTTCTACTCAGAATGATTGTCTGAATACGCTATTTCAGCATTCGGTATGGTGTCACGTACACCCTGTATACATACACACCACACATTGTATTTCCTAAGTCAAGCCCATCCACATTTTTTAAATAATTAACAATACAACTAATTACTAACTTTTGCTTTCATTTTAATGTCAACGACTTATACTTGTATCATATCTTAAAACGGCAAGTAGTATATAAAAGCAAGAATACTGTTCGCTTTACTCGTTACGACGTAATATATAAGGTCTTTGACCATAGAAAGAGCCATATGTTCGTATCAAAACAAAATATAAGATGCCTTAAACGGCGATTATAATAATGAACTTAATCGTCGGTGTTGAAATGTGAATGATTTTAAACTGTGTTTATAAAATGTCCTTTGCTTGTTTCAGGTGAGAGCAATTTAAGTAAAAATGTGTTGCGGCAACGCCAAGAAGATAACTTAAGGTATGTTTTTCAATTTACACACCAAAGTTTTTGCCTGCGGTTGCGCTGGCGCATGTCGTGATAGTTATTTTTATAACCCTCGGGAACAGTATTTTTTTTCATGAGGAAAGTATCCTAATGTAGTTTTTTGGGCCTCTAACAATGTTTATACAAAATATCATGAAGATCGGTTAAGTAGTTAAGGCGTTAAAGTGTAACAAACGAACAAACTCATTAACTTTTAAACTTTCGCGTTCCATGATATAATTATGTATTTTCACGCGAATTAACGTGATCACGAAATAGGTATTATATGCTTCTGGATTGCCTGACGATTCGACCAGGTTGCACTGGTCGAGATCATGCGGTAGAAGGTTCTTCATCCACCCGCACATTTTCGATATTTTTCGATCGATTTGATTTGAGGTCACACACTTCGCTTTCCACTCCGGAAGAATCTTTCTTCCACTTCAATAACGGAAGGGCATTTTCCTGATACAAATGACGCATTATTTGTATAAAGCTATCGCCCACTATCGCTATTGCTCGGCCACCACGGAAGTCGCGAACACGATCTTACTGTTATAATCAATTGAGTGCGTAAGATTGTTATCATAAGTAAGTATTGGTAAATCCAGCGTCTAGTGGGTTCATCTCTTTAATGACTGTTCTACAATATCGTACACGTCCGTACTTTGTTATAGATACGCAATAGTATATACGCATACACACACACCAACTACATATGATTTTGTCCAACTTAGGGGGTAAAGGCTATTGCCGTCAAGTGGGCACTTTGGGAATTAAATATGGGAAAATTGGGGGAATATACTTAATATTGAAAGGGTAAGGATTGAAGGGGGATCAGGGTCGCATGCCTGTTACTCGAATTTTTTGCTGCCGGGAAGTTCGAATCCTCAATGTATCTCAATAACAAGGTCTTAAGTACAACATTAAAATAATGATAGTGTTTCTAATGTAATCCAATGCCATTCAACAAATTACTCGCATACAAACTCTGCGTGTTTACTTTTATTATCTTGAGAGGTTTAAATTTGAGTATTACGGCCTAGTCAATGAGAAAATGACATTCAAATTATATGAAGTTCAGTAACGTCTTATTTCATGACATGGGTTAACACTTTCATTTTACCGTCAAATGCAATTTGATTTGTAATAATTTAACGCCATAGCTGATGGATGTTTTGCTACTTAGACCTTCTGATCGTGAAGGTAATTGGGTACAGGAAAGTCTATTTTATGCTCATTCGTAGAATTAAATGTTTTAAGATTCTGTTTTTTGTTAATAGAGATAAGAAACCATTCATAGGCACTTTAAAAACATACATTTAGTCCGAATATGTCGAATAAACGGACACCAAAGAGGCTAAGATTATGGGAATAACCTTTCCGCCTTGATTTTCTTAAGAAACTGCTCTAAACCAAGTTTTGTTTTTTAAATTGGTATGGAAAAGCCATTACAAGGTTGGCTACATGCAAGTGATGGCCCTGGTGTTGTAATTTTTTATTTGAACTTGCACGCTCCATGATATTTATTTATTAATACGTGAAGCGAAAACTTTGGATCCCTTTTTACGAAAATTGGGCGGACGGAGGAGTATGAAATTTCGCACACTTATAGTTTATACAGAGAAGAAGTGACGAATGATAAAATTTTTGAACAATATTTGCTACAAAGTTTAAAAAAATGCAAAAACGGGTAAATACAGCTATGAGTGTCCAGTATATATTTTGACCTGTCATGGTACAAAAGTCTATACAATGACAGGTCAAGTAATATTGTCCAATGAAATAAACCATGGTAGAAATTCGACCACCACGGGATCTCTAGTATAATTACATTAACCAGAATTACCGCGATGTTTTGCGCATTTACCTTTAAACTGCTTGACGTATCGACCTGGTTGGTTACACCGGCCATCATAAGCTGACTAGTACAATGACGGCGGCAATGATTTTCCGTTAATGTAGTCGACAGTCGTATGTATACATATTGTATCCAGTGTATTGTAAGATAATATAGGTTTAGGTGACCTCTCACTATAAGATGGTCCGAATTGTATGCTTTTTATGTTTTCAATGGTATAAAAAACACATTAACAAAGAGTGAACCTTAATTTTATAGTAAGTTCTACCCTTAGAACTTCAAGGTTAAAAACTAGGCCTCTAGGGCTTACAAAGCCCTCCTTGTAAGCCCTAGAGGCCTAGTTTTTAACCTTTGTAGGCTTACAGGTATTAATGACTATCCCTCCTGCAAAAAGTTTTCTTTTGCGTACAGGAAACCTACAGATCTTGATTACCCTGGAGCTTAGTGGGTATACACCGTGATTTTATATCCGAGCCGAAAATTATTTTACTTTTTATCACTTAAAGAACCCTTGAAAAGTATTTTTTTTACAAAGATGAACATTTATGTCGTTTGCGAACAATACCTCAATGAGAACTTATGGATATGATGATATGATATGGATAACAATTAACTCATATTAACACTACGCTTAATTACGATCGATGTCATCGTGGGAGCTGACTGCGACAGTGTTACTATAGATATTGGCGCATCATTATTAAATAGTTACGTATACAGGATACTTTTTTTTTATATAGCAAATGGCAAATAATCGTAAGGCCTACCTGATTTGCAGGTACATATAATCTCCCTCTCCCTTGAAACTAAATAAAACATTGCTTCGTTAGTCTATACCATCTCTGTCTAACCGATGTATTCTAACAATGTCATATTGATTGACAAATTAGTCAGATCGGCAAGTGTAATTGGCCCTATTTGAAAAACATGATGAGTTACAATAAACCGGGAAAATACGAAACAAAACGTAATTATATTAACTTGTAACAGAAATAGTGTGCCAAGGTCTTTTGTTCGTTCGTTTCATGCGTGACTGTACAGAACAAAGCGTGGTATTGTAATGTTCTGGCGCAGAGGACGAAGGTGTGGCTCCCAGTAATTAAGCGAATATAATACATAATATAATTAAAAAATATAAGGCTTTCGCACGGTTAATTAAGTTAGAAAACCGACGTCTGTTTGAAAGTAACTTACATACACATAATTTTAGCATTCATCGTCCGAGACTCAGTGGGAATATACTTCAGTCTATAAGTAAAACAGTCGAAACTCTCTCGTCTCTTGATCCTGTTTCCTCGGATGATACGCCTATTACCCCGTCTTCTGTTGTAGTTACAGTTTACTGCGCGGTTTAAATTTTTATTTACGCCCATTGCGGTACAGCTTAAATGATGCCTTATTTGATTTTTGAAGCTCTTAGTAAGTACTGTGTTTTTCGTAAACCAGAATTAAAGCTATAGGTACTTTTACTTGTTTTACGCTCGATACTAGCTGGGACTGTAATTCATTGGAGCTTATGCACACGATAACTTCCAGGGTCAGTAAAACAGAAAACTCCCACGAATATTATTAAAAATGCTTATTATCATTGTGCTCATATCCTACCATAATATCACAGTGCAGACACGTACAGAAAAGGTCATATGGTATGTTTAATCAGAAAAAGATATCTGTTCCCAAGAGTTCCTGCTATAAATCTTAAAACCCACATATTGCCAATTATAATTTGGTTCCAATCACGTAATAGGAGGCAAGCATATCGCCGTTAACCGGGCACTTTAGGAGTTAAAGATTGAAAAGTTTTATATTTTTCCAATGTAATACTTTTCCATCTTTAACTCCAATAAAGAAAGAAAGATAGGTAAGAAGGGAAGGTAGTAAAAGGAAAAGGGTATTGCTCATACGGATGGATTCGGGAGAGTCAGCAATAGCTCGAGGAGGTCATGGTGGCATACGTTTAATTGGAACCAGCTATTGCGGGGAAGTCTGAACTCTTTAACTTTTACCTTAACCTAACCCTTTTTATCGTGGGAGAGCAATGCTTCAGCACGTATTGGTTGACTCAACCGGAGTAATACCACGGCCTCGTAGAAAACCGGCAATGAAGCAATGATTGCATTGCTTCTCGTCGAGTGAGTGAGGTTACCGATGCCCTAACCCTTCGCTCCCCCTCCCCTTCTTCCACCCTTCCCTCCCCCCTTAACTTACTCCTACCTTAAAGGCCGGCAACGCACTTGCGGTTCTTGATGGTCCTCATGGGTGGCGGTAGTCATTTACCATCATGTGACCTGTCTGCTCGTTTGCCCCCTATACCATAAAAAAACTTATATGTGACAACATATTCGTATTGAAATTGTTAGAACATATACGGGTAAGTGATTTTTAATCAATTTCGTGATTTAATTGTTAATGTGTCTCTGGTTACATTGAAACACAGAGAAATAAGCAGACAGAGTACTTTTGAGGGTAACCCAGAACTCTTTTAAGGCTTTAACAGTGACAACGAGGTATTTATGGCTAAGGTGTTTCCGACACTGATAACCAGCTGAACATCATGCAGCAGCTTAAACCAGATTATACTATCTCGTTCTACCCTACTTCCTTTTAACTAGAGTCTGAATGTTTTATTGTTGGATACTGCCTAAGTAATTAGTAAGGAAAGTATTAAAAAATTGGTTGCCATGTTGAAGGAAAACTTATCTAGGCTCAGTTTTCCTTTGAATGTACCAAATAGTGTACGAAGGTCTGGAAACAATTGCTCCATATATTACCTAATCATCCACGTGTCTCTAGATACCCTTAACGAACCATACTAATTCTAGGCAGAGCATCGTTCTTGACCTAAACTGATTGAGTGACGCACAGTGTGTGGGCCTCTCTATAAGCTACATATACAAAGCTAATTCTATTGTCTGGGATATATTTGTTAACTAATTCTGTTGTTTTACTAAAATAGAATATCAACACACACAAAAAACAAAGTTAACAGTTCGTATAGATATACTTTAAGATGCAGTAGGTAGCCGCTAAGAAAATAACCTTTCAATAAAACCTCATGGTCACTATTACAATGTTCATGAAAACAAAATGTACCAGTAACACACGACAAATGGGCAAAATAGATTGGTTGTACAAAATAAATGTAACAACACAGAATTAAAATTTCCAATGTCATTGTATAATGGACACGCTCATTTAAACGTTGTTAGAAAAACACCAAAAGGAGTTGAAGGTATCGCTTTAGAAGACTATATCCATGCCGACAAGTCACCATAAATAAAACCCACAAGTTCAGAACCTGTAAACTAGAACTGCGTAAAGCTTCCCGGCAATAGTCAGTTCGAGTTACAGGTATATGACCAAGACCTTCTCGACCTTATTGTTAAACTCCCCAATCCATCAGTATAAGCATTATCCTTTTCCTTCCATTGCCTTCCGTTCTTGCTTACCTTTCCCTTTTAATATACTCCCAATTTTCCAATCTTTAATTCCCAAATAGTCCGGTTGGCGGCAATAGGCTTGCCCACTATTACGTACGTGGGACCAAATGACAGTTGGTAAAATATGGGTGTTTAATACGCGACTTTGATATATATTAGATGTGTAATTTGGGACTTAATCGCGATAATATTTATAAGGTACAAAACCTTTTTTGTTACCCAACGTTTCGATCGAATTGCACCGATCGTGGTCACGAGTGAGTTCACTATTATCGCGATTGAGTCCCGAGTTACACATCTAATATGTTTAACAGTTCTGTGTAGATTTAATTACGCGAATCGGTAAACGGAAGGTAGGACGCCCCCCAGCTAGATGGACCGACGATCTGAAGAAGGTAGCAGGGATGGATTGAATGCGGAAGGAGGAGGACCGGGTGCTTTGGCGTACATTGGGAGAGGCCTATGTCCAGCAGTGCACTATGATAACCTGGTTGATTGATTGATTTTTAATACGCTTCTGGTTTATATATGTATGCGTAAACCAGCTATTGAGTCACATGTAGGAAAGAGAGCGCACCCTATAGAAATTAGTTTTGTCCCTTATGTTTTTCTGCGTGTGAGTAATGCGTAAACGGTTAGTGGAACGTTTTTATTAGCATCCTCATTATTGTGCGTTGTGAAAGTGGCAGTGGGTAGTAGTAGTAGTAATAATGCCTTGCGGATTAGATTTTCTCAGTGAACGTTATTTTGGCGACTGCAATTACAATAGTATTAAGTTAATTTTCTATGTTGCCTAGCAGCTCTGTGATTTTCTTTTTCATTTTAGAACCATATTATGTTACATTGTCTTCAGATTAAATTGCGCTTATAAGCAATGTAACAAGTAACTTTGTAATAAAAATCATGTTGAAAAAGAGTGTCCTTGGAGTTTCCTGCCTGTTCTTCTCCATAGGATCTACGTTTTGGAACAGGCAACTAGCTTCGCGACCGATTTACACTAACGGACGCCTCCTGACAATTCAAAAATACCTACAATGGGTTTACTTGAAATAAATAATTTTGATTTTGATTTTGCAAAAAATGGCAGAGGTTCCATATTATCTTACGTGTTCAAACTTTTGTGTAGGAGGTTATTAGATGGTAGGTATTGATTACACAATCTATATTAGCTTGATTTGTAATCTATCTGTATATGTAACGGAATCTTTTAATGTAGTTTTCACGAATTTCAAGACGTCCGAATAAAAATTTGAATATAAATTCTAGGGTAAAAAACAGCGTAAGGTGTGTTTGGGACACCCGATTGGAACAAAGTGCTATTCGCTATACATATATTAAACGAAATGAATAAATTGTATCAAAATATAGTAAATATTGTAAAAACTCGAAAAAAAAACTCATTCCAAGGAAAAACAAAAAGAAACACGTTTTACCAACAAAATCATTTCTGTATTAAAAAAATATTTTTAAAATTTTTTGTGAATTGTCATGAGAACCAAACGTGTGTTCCAAATTTCAGCACGATAGCTTCAGTGGAAGTGGGTGAAATATTGATTGCAAAATCCAGGACATACATACACGTGAAGTTAAATAAAAGCGAGGGGCACATGACATCAAATGTTACAAATAGTTCATTGCTAGCTATTTATAAAAGTGTTTTGTGTTTTTTGTTACTATTTTGTAATATTACTACATATTATAAAAAAAGTCCCCCGCCGCGTCTGTCTGTCTGTCCGTTTGCGATAAACTGCTTTCATACGGTTTTCACGCACGCATGTAGTGATTTATGAGAAAGGTTTATGTGTATAATTTATTAGGGTTTTGTATAATTTGCTGAAAAATTGCGACGATTGTTAAAGATTTTTGGATAAAATCATGGCGACTGGAAGCTTTACCCTCCGCGCCGCGTAGACCAATAGAGTTCCATGAAAATAATGTATTACGGAGTTATTCCTCATAATAATATATGTTACAATTAAGCAAAACTACGTTTATCTTCTAAGATTTGTTAAACACATAATAACGAAAAATTGAGGCATATATGCTCTGCCACCCGTGCGAAGCCGGGGCGGGTTGCTAGTACAATTTATGTAATTCATACATTGTCATAACATGTACATGAAGACTATTTCACCAATGCTCTGGTAACGTTATGGTTCATTGCTAGCGTCAATTTGACTTATTTGTTAAAATGTAACATTTTTCACTAGCGCGTTCAGTAAATTTTTAAACATGCTGGAATTTTCGTAGGAATTTTATTATTGTATAACGATCTTTCTTGCTTAACCTGGCCGAAAGACAAATATATACGAGTTAGTGTGGGTGGCAATAGTTAACCACGAAGCCACACAACATGACTATGCTACTATGTATACGTATGTTATACAGTAATTTCATCAGTGTGTCTATCGTAAACTAGGCCATCTTTGGTAACAACGTGGTTAATTGATATAGTATTATTTACAATTATGTCATTATCTTAAAATTATATCGATTGCTATTATATAATAGCTGAAGTAAAAAATAATTTTTACTCGTGAGAATTAGGAAACTTCGAGATTCGGAAAACTTACTAAACCGACAAGTTTAGTGCTTCAAGAATAACAAACAATATGACACCACTTTAAAAAACATACAATAGGTATAATCCATAACAAAAACTTTTGATAAATGACAATATGCATTATGAAACGCTCAACAGATTTAACAACTAGGATGACACTTCAATGGTCCTTATAAGGCCCGCCCCTTATAAGGCCCATCCCTTATACGGTAACTTGATCATTATGTATTATAAATAGCACAAGTCCGTCCCTGTTATTATGTGGCAATTAGCTTAGAAACGTTTGGAGAATTGATTTCTGATGAAGTAAATTATACCTATGTAGTTTGACTTTTGTTTTAATATACGAGATGTTAGGGACGTTTCATAAAGTAATCTAACTAAAAAAAAAACTAAACACATACCTACCGTTTTATTCATGTGTGTATTTCGAGGATGCCCGCCCAGTTTCAGGCCTGACGGGAACCCTTTATTAATAAGTGAAGCGACCCACCAAATTAGGCCCCACACTTGATACCGAAACTAGTCGGACATCCTCGAAATACACACGTGAATAAAATCGTACTTATGTATCGCATCTTTAATAAATAAGAATTCCACTCACCAAAGTTTTTATTCTAAAATAAAATATAATAATGAAAAAGTTATTTAATAAAATACATAAATAATAAAATAAAAAGTCCATTCCATAAAAGTTTATTAAGGAAGTTTCAGAATGTTTTATCTTGAGTTTTTATTATTTTGCTTTTTTTCCTTTTATACCACGTCAGTGATAAACAAGCGTTCGGCCCGCCTGATTTTAAGCGGTTACCGTAGTCTATGAGCGCTTGCAACTCCAGGGGACTCGCATACGCGTTGCCGACGCTTTATAAGATAAAATAAAATATAAGAAACTGTAAAAACAAATTTGGCATTGACGAGAACCATGTTTAAACTAGTAAAGAACTAGTATTCAGAATATAAATAAATATGTATTTAAATTAGGCAATTTGCTAATTAATATTAATGTTAGAAGCGTAATAATTCTGTGTAGGCGGTGTTTCAAAGCTTTACTATTTGTGTCTAGTGTAATGAAACCGGCGTGAATCAGTTAAGCACAAATTATTATTAGAAACTACGAGTAAACATTATTCCTCTTATTACAATAATTAAATACAAGTCGAATAATAACAGTTTAAATTAATGTAAACCAGGTCTTAACATATACCCTTACCATGCTCGATCCCGCTAAGTGCGAGGCTACCTGAATACGCTATCACTCATTTGCTTTTGCTAAATTGACCAAAAAACAGATGTGCTCATTGTTATCCGTGTCTACGGAAGATATTCTAACAATTTAATGTATTCCAACAAAATTAGAAATGTTAATTTTGATGCTAATTTAAAAAAAAACAAGTTTATATATTAGTAAAACAAAAATGAGACCAATCTGACGCGACAAGTGCGCCAAGTCGTGTCAATATAAAGAATTGAATCTTTCCATATTATAACACACATTTAAATACTTTTAATATTGATACATAATCGTGTGATGATAGATATTCAGTAAGTTTAAGATAAGTACAGTAATGCAATTCTACAGTAGGACATTCTGCAAAACTATTACATGACACTTTGATGCATGATCTTTAAATGACGAAGTCTCGGTCTGTAATATTGTTAGTAATGCGCATGTTATGTGTGTCTTAAAAGTCTTCAATTAATCGAGGGTTATGCTGATAATGTACTTTTCGTACCGTACTACTAAGAACAGTCATTAAATTTCCATTTCTACTGCTTTAACAAACAGTTTCTTGCTCAATACAACTGTTAAATGTCAATCTTGAATATAAAATACTCATAAAGCCTTTGACTTATAATTGGAATCAGCCATTTGAACATTTTAGTTTAGAATATAATTGGTTTTTTAGTATATGTATGTATTTACGTCACTTTTATTTGCTTGTATAACTGCACCCTTGACCTGATTTATGGATTAAAGTTATTAGAATAAATGGCGAGATTGGCAGACATTGTAACGTAAATTATATTGAATTCGTTGTGAACTCCTTTCTTCAAACAGAACACTACGTATGTTCAGTTTTTTATAAAACTCAATGAACTACTTAGCACATATAAAAAAGAGAGTTTGCGAGACGAAAGATTATGATAGTAATGCTGTCTAATTGTCGTCTTCTGCTGGATAAAGTTAATAGACCAGTTCACAAGTTTGCTGTCCAATATTCCTGTCTCCTTTAATTTATAAACAGACTCACGAGTACTACAAATAGCCTCCATACCTTTTTTATATTGCAGGCTATATTAACAACAAATTTATTAAGATACCCAGAATAAGCCCAAATAAGGCATTAGTTTCGATCTCAGTCACGCGTTAGACACAACCAAACATGGAAGCTATGGAGGATGGAAGTGGTAAGGAACCATAAAGATCAAAGTTAAGCTAAATTAGCGTGAGTCATTACATCCGATTAACAGATATGATCTTGCCTGCAGCTTTGTGGGTGTATTGCTCGATCAACTGTGCAGATAAACGCGGTATTTCTCAGGGCACTATTTTAAGTCACAACATTTCTTTTTCATTTTCTTCGTGTAATTGGAAATAATTATAGTTACGTTCTTTTAAATTTATGTGATAATTACACATATGATTCACGAATTATGCTCTTAAGATTATGTATAGACATATACACAGTCTTGCCCTAAATATTTTTACAAGGAAAACTTGTTTTTTTTTCTAACATGTAATATTATTACTACAGTGTGCGTTAGTTATAAATACATAGCATTAAAAAAATATGAAGTTATGAACTTATGATATCCATTGGCTTAATATAATCCTTTAAACTTTGTGGCCAGTTATCGATTGAAACACCTACTTTCTCCTTGCCAGAATTCGCCACTGCCAATTTTATGGAATGTTTTAGAGACTCCAAATTATTATTTTTTTTTTAAATTATTTATTTATTTATTTAAAACTTTATGCACATTGGTACAAAGGCGGACTTAATGCCTAAGGCATTCTCTACCAGTCAACCTTGGGGTGATGTAGAACTGCTATAAGGTAGGTGCAAAAATTATCATGGTGTTGAGAGCACGCCATACTCTCTAAAAAAGTTTATAGATCATAATCAAGCCGATTAAGATCAAGACTAGATGGCGGTCAATCTTCGGATGTGGTGAAGTCGGAAACGTTCCTTTCCAGCTATGCTTGTGTGGATCGAGCTTTATGACTCGGTGCTGAGTCTTGCTGAAACCAATCTTGGTTATGGAATATGGTATTGTTAAGAGATTTAACTACCTTCTCTAAAAGCGTATCTTGATCCTTTTTCACAAAAATATGGCTCAGTCACACCTTGATAGCTTACACCCCACCAAATCATTACTGAAGCTGGATAATGTCCCGTCCGTTGTATCCTATTGACTAATTGAAAAGCTTCTTTATAGCTTCGAGCAAAACCACGGTCATTCTGCTTATTAGAGCATATTGCTCGATAGTAAAAAAAAAATTCATCAGTACCTAAATAATTTTTGATCTCCCTCTGCTTACTGCTTAAAAGGTTGTTTTAATTTTACGACCCTATTCACTTATAAGTGCAAGCTCCAAGTCATCTATTGATCCACGCGATATGGTTCTGAGTGCTATATTCATGTCTATAAATAAATTATTTTGCTTTCGGACAGGAGTTTTTCGGATTCTTTCCTTGTATGCTTTGATCGCATTTTTAGTTCAAATATATCGTGGATGGCAAATATTTCTGTCACAAACAGAGTTGCACTATACCTATCAATAAGCCTCTCAAGCGAATTAAGAGTTTCAGTAATTGCATTTGGCTCCATACCTGCTTTGTGTAATGCTATCACAGCAAAAATAATTCGGTTCGCTTTATCACCCCACTTCATTTTAATATTCCAAGAGTATTTAACAAAGATTAGCGCGAAAATGAGAAAAAACACTGAATATTCATTTGAGAATGAGTGGTGTATAAACAATATATTTTTATTGTAAGAGACTGTGTACTTATCATCTAATTACTACTATAAATAAACGGATTTTAATGTTTAATATACTTTCCAAAAAAAAAAAATATAGCTCGGCAAAAACATTTATGCCTGAATCTAACAATGTGACGAATGTAACTATTTATAGACACAATTTCAAAAATTGGAAAGCGACACCTGCAAGAATTGAAGCCAGGAATGGTGATGGAAACTTGCATGCCATCAGCGAAGAAAGCGGCCGCCGTCCCACATGCATTGTTGTACTCGTACTTAATATAATTAAATATGCAATAGACGTCAATAATGGTGTTCTGTATGGTCAAACTATGTTATTAGATACCATTTCTGTTTGAGACGAGCATTGAATAATAAGTTATATAGTAATGTATTTCGCAACTCTAATATGGATTTTGTAAATTGTGCCTTATTGGTTAGTTATGACACAATAACTTATTGCTTTCAAAAATACTGTAAGGGTTTAGGTTGTGTTCACACGATGCAGTGTGAACACAACCTAAAGACCAAATGTAGTTTTAGCGGTAGTAAATAGTTGTAACTCAGAGTTATTTCATTCACACGTATTGCGTTATTTGAAGGAAGCAAAAAATAATTAATGTGTTTGCTTTCAAGGCTCTCAGTGTACAGAGATTTAATGTTTTCTTACATAATGCCACGGTAACATCTGTTCAAATATTGCATGGGTAATTTTAAACCTCACATTGTTCTTCCTATTTGCTGACAACTTTCATTTAAATTCTTTTTATTTGACATAATATGAACCTACGTTACCTGATATTTACGTAAACTAGTTCCTTTACTTTGCGAACATTTTTCTTCCACACGGTGTCGCAACCGCAACTGTCCTCGCATGACGACCATCGTGAGAAAGTTATCTTCCCGCTTCCTGGAGAAAGAAATCAATTTACTTCTATAGGTACTCCGTAACTAATCATATACTAATAACAATAGAAAATTACAAAAACAAATAAACGTGTGCTGACAAATTATAGATTTTATTTCCATTCAGGTAAGGTCTAGAATGGTAGCAATATTTAGTTAAATTAAAAGGTAGGATAATTGTTGATGTTTTCATGTTTTTGTCGCTTGTAGTCGGTCAAGGCTCGTTGACGAGGTCGGTAGCGTCTGCTATCTATTGTTGAGCATCTGTTCGTGATCGGCGGTGCATGGAGAGAAACTGAATAGCTTCTATTCATCTGTTATGAGAAATGAAACATTTGTTGTTGATGTGAACCGAGAGCTGTCAGCTAGGAATGCCTTGTGATGCATAATATTAATAGCATATTTGCATTTGTATAATGTGAAAAATCTGCGAGTTTAATTAGGTACTATTGCATATTGATTTCTTTTTGTATGGATGACTTATGTGGCGCGGCGGTGGAGCATTCGATTCCAATGTCTATTGGTTCAGTTCTCGCTCACGAATGTATATATTTACCTTAGTCTGAGTATTTTCGTGAATAAAATACATGTAGAGATCCCCTGGTGGCAGGGTTGCCAAATTTAGAACTTTTTCTTGTACATAAACAACTAAAAATCTCGTACTGTATCTTTCAAACCTCGTACATTCAACAAGCATTTAAAATGTTATAAAACCAAAAAATAAGACATATTAAATTAGAGTAAATTTAGCATTTAATGAAATATTTATATTTTTAAAACATAAATAATGCTGAATACAAATAAAAAAAAAAATTGTATGTCCATTTTGTACTCCATTTTTTAATAAGTTTTTAACTTTTTAATTTTAACATGTCTGACATGTACGGCACATCAGCCTACTACAATCTGTTTTCATTCAATTTTCAAATTTCCTCATTACATTTAACAGTCTTAGAATTGCTGAATAACAATCTGTCGCTCATGTATTATTTCCACGCAAATTGGAAGTATATAATACGCCTGCGCTAAAAATCTAAGAGAATACCCAATATGTCTATTTTTCACTAACAGACCCAAGTTAGCCGAAAACTCATTGACGCTTTCAAATAGTGTCCACAATATAAAATAATGCTATAACATGTCCTCTATCAAAATCTCGTACATTATTTACGAGCCTGATCGTGTCCTCGTACCTCGTACAACAGACCACATATCTCGTATTTGTACGAGAAACCTCGTACGGTTGGCAACCCTGCCTGGTGGTCAAATTTCGACCATAATTCATTTACTCTAAATGTTTCGTTTTATATCGATGACCAATATAACTTGAACTTTGACTTTTTGTAGCCATTTTTGCATAATTTTTTAATTTGTAACACAAACTCATTGATTAAATATTTTAGCTTTCTGCACTTCTTATAAATTTTAAGTATTCCAAATTTCACACCGTGCGCTAAATTTGCTTTAAAAGGTGTACAAAGAATTCTCTTCAAGTATTAATATATTGTTACGAGCTGAGGTTCGGGATTAGAAATGTAAACTAATTTATTACCAAAATAGACACAATTTATTGTAATAATTCACAGACAAACAAACAACAACACAATTAATTCCCACTATTTCAATTATCAAATACACGAACTTCGCACTTATCGCTTTGTTTTCTCGCTGGTCGTTCAACTTGAACTCTATCCAATTCCGCAATGCAACTGGCCTTTTATACCCGAACGATATTTCGTAGAGAGATCGCGACATCTTTCGAAAACTCGAAACTTCTCTGGCATTTTCTAATAAGTCTATGAATAGACTTATTAGTTCCGTGTATTATCAATTCAGGTAATCGTCACCTTCTATGACTTCCTACGGTCGACAATAGATGGTTTCCGCGGGTTATTTGTAACAATCTATATTTACAACGAAAATTGTATCTTATTATATGTATCTGTTTTCTAGAACTGTTACTACAAGCTATGCTTAGTATGGGTCTAGATAGCCCTGCGTAATATGTCTGAGATTATTGAAGTGAAACTTCTTTAAAATCGTTGTGATTTGAAATACGATGACACGAAAAACTCACACTAAAAAGAGACAAACATTTATAAATAGAATTTGGTCTGCGAGAGAACGAGATAGAATACAAGTATACAGCACTGAAAAGAGATAAACATTCATAAAAAGAATTTAGTCTGCGAGAGAATGAGATAGAATACAAGTATACAGCACTAAAAAGAGACAATCATATTCATAAATAGGATTTAGCCTGCGAGAGAATGAGATAGAATACAAGTATACAGTGTTTCCTATAATCTTAGTCTTTGCGCCTGCATACTACGAAGCCTTCAGAAAAAGCGTCAATGTCAACGTGGTATCATTTTTGTGCATTTGCGTATTAAAATTCGTTATTTATTAATTTATGTTAATTATTGAACACATCTGTGTTAATTTGACCAATAACTTTTATATGAATTATCTAAAATTAAATTTATTAACATTAGTAAATTATTTGTGTTGATTTTACTTTTTATTTCTCATTCTCTCGTAGGCTACTTTTCGGAAGTTTCATTTTTGACGTGTATGAATACAAACACACGTTTTATATTATTAATATAAAGAAAGTGTGTGTTTTTAGAAGTCTCTTGACTCGTCATATTTTTGTGTCATAGTTATTTATGATATGTGACTTAGCACATTCATGCGTGTATGGCTACAATTTAAGTTGAAGTTACTCAGTCAGTCGTTCACCTATATATCTAGATCTCTTTAGGTGCGGGTCTTGTGAAATATTTAAAGCGTGCAGTCAAATTTGAAGCCAATATCATGTCTTAAATTACTTTTACTTTTACCACATCTTCTTTATCATCTTCATCTTATATTCTTTTAAAAGTAAAGGAAAAATTAGGCGAAAAGAAGACCAAAACTTTACAAATTAATATTTATCTAGAAGTATATTGCCTGTAGAAAACTTTAGTAAGCTTCTATAATTATGCACTGCAATTAAAAACAATAAAATATATTTCATTCAATTGTCTTTCGTTTGCACTTTTTTATTGTAGAATGTATAAATGTGTGATTAAAGATGACGTGTTACGACATTAAAATCAATAGCTGCAAATATTAATACAGCTATCAATTGAAACCCCGTTCATAAATTATTGTGAATCATCTGCATGGTATAAACCAATGGTGTCATATAGGGGCCTAAGTTATAAGCGAAGACAAACGTTAGAATAATTATTCGATATTTACATACCTAGTAGTAATAGAACTAGGTTAAAGTGAATGGAAAAAATCATTAAAAGATATGTTTATACCATTCTGTTAATAAGTTAATTGTACTAGATAAATACTCTTCTCCGTACACTTAATGTAGCCAAATACATCTTAATTGGATGTTTCAATCGACGTCTATTTGCTACATTTACCTGTTGTGTTGTTACCATATTCGCAGATCTTCACGGTTAATCCTCCCAAAGTCCACTAGTCCTAATACATACCTGTATTCTCTGGACTGTTTGTCCTTTCTCCATATTAACAGCTTTTTACACATATTAACTCTCAGAAAAAAAATATAAATAAGTCCCTGCTGTGTTTGCAGTTGCCCAAAAAAAATTAAATTAGCTACGACGGCATCAGCCTTCCTAGTTGAAATTTTAATATTTTTGGTTTAAGCCTGGTCCCATAACTGAGGAATTGGTAAAGAAGACATGGGGGCTTATTGGTAGAAATTTATTTTGAGTATGACATGTACGTGAACCAACTCTTAGCTGGATGGGTTCATAAGAATACTAGCAATGTGTCACCCACGTTGGTAGTATTCTTTAAAAATAAAAAGTCCCAAAATGTTTGTTATAAATTTTAAAACTTATGTAAAGTTTCCGCTACTGAACAAACCCGCTTGTATTTTATAATTTGGACCACAAGATGATTTGAATAAGTATTGTTTAAGTGCGAAAGGTGGCTGCATTGTGTTAGTACAATGATAGTATCTAGTCAGCCTTTTGATTTGTCATCAATGCAGGTTTGATTGTACACCGTGGGTTACGTAAGAGGGTCTTGTTATTCATAGAGTAGTGCTTATTTGGTCGTTATATAATTTACTGATGGTTATATTTTTCTCATGTTTTGAGAACAAAGAAGGTGTACAGTTTTGTCTTGCGGTTGTTTTGAGTTAATTACATTTTAAGAAAGTTTTTCTAATTATTAATTATAACTGTAGCTACCTTTAATGGTAGATGACGATGTGGGACACCAGTGACTCTATAATAACAGTGGCAAATAGTCCTACAAACATATTTTTTTCTACAGTAAAAAGAGTTTGTCTAAGAATTTTCATTTTAAATATTTTAATTACTAACTAATCGCATTAATCATAGAACCTTATTATAAACATTTTAGTTATATCATGTAGGTTAATTCTGTCTGTTTTACTTATAATTGTGAAAAAGAAGACAAAATCCATACTAATACTAGCTGCGCCCTGCGGTTTCACCCGCGTAAGTCCCGGTGCTGTGGGAATATTGGGATAAAAAGTAGCCTATGTGTTAATCCAGGTCTTCAGCTATCTACATACCAAGTTTCAGTATGAGTCAGTTTTTGCGTGAAAGAGTAACAAACATCCATACAATCTCACAAACTTTCACGTAGGATAATAAAGCTGAAGATTTTTGTTTGTTTGTTTAAAGGCGCTATTCTCCGGAACTATCAGTCATTTGAATAATTTTGAATTGGATAGAGTATAGAGTATTCACTGAGGAAGGTTATTAGCTATGTAACATCCCGCTACCACTCTTAGGAGCGAAGCAGTGACTTTAAACGCAGGTGAAACTGCGGGAATCTGATAGTATAACATAAAATATTAAATAGGCATATAGTTTTTGTAAATGTTGATTATATATGAACTACAGATAAATTCAATTTTTTATCGCACCCCATGTGGTAGAAAAGTTGATGAGCTTTTTGATAGTCAGCGGTTATCGTAGCCAATGTACACTTACAATACATACATATACATCCAGATACATACACTGAACTATCCCCAAAGGGGGCTTTTTGGGGATAGTAGAGGCGTACTAACACCCACACTCTGCCAACCGTAATTTGGTCCCACTCATGTAACACAGGAAAGGCTATTGCCGTCAACCGGGCACTTTGGGAATTAAAAATGGGAAAATTGGGAGTGACACTTTGGAAATTAAAAATGGGAAAATTGGGAGTGGCACTTTGGAAATTAAAAATGCGAAAATTGGGAGTATATAGAAAGGGAAGGGTAGTTAAGAAGAGAAGGCAATGAAATAATGTTTATACCTTATGAAGTTATCTTAAATATATGCTAACAATGTTTATAGTTATCTACCTTAAGTTGCTATATTTTATTTTGTTATTTTTCTTTGTGTGTTGTATGTTTAGTGTAGCATAGGTTATTTTTAATAAATTAACGAGCACGTCTCGCCGTTAAACAATTGCCTTTGGCGAGTATAAAGTGTAAATCTTAGATGTAAATTAGTATTGTAAGTTAAATTAATAAAAAAAAAAAGAAAAGGGATATTGTTTATACGGATGGATTGGGAAGTCGAGCAGGTCAGGATAGCATATCAGATCGAACTGGCTGTTACCAGTAAGTCCGAGCTCTTAAATAAGCACTTACAATATATAATATGTTTATAAGCGCCGTTTTTAACATTAAATATATGACCAAATCCACATTGCATTTCCTACTTGTGTATATTGCATTGTCATAAAGATGACTATCCCAAATGTCTATAATACGTAACTTTACACCCATGTGCTAGTTGAAACCAACGCTAATGTTTTATTACTTTATTTCAGGTAAATGAGAGCACTGTGCGAAGTTTCGTAATATTATGTAAGTAACAGTGGCTGAGATGTGAATTGTGTTGAGGTGCTGCGAAGTCAAGGAGCTCATATCAGAGTAGGAGATTAGTGGAAGTACTGTTGGTTACCATAGTGTCAATTTTGTTGTCTGTGCACTTCAACCGGCAAACAGATATTAGCTGCAGAAAAATACAGTGATTATTACCTTTTACAGAATGGCTTTTATTATTAGTTAAGACATATGGCTTACCCGCTATCTCTCGTCTTCCACTGATTATTTTGTTGAATAGCGGTTTATGTTTGAATCAACCTTTCGATAAGTAAGTTTGAACATTACAAGCCGCCACTATAGAATGTTGTAGAAACGTATCTGTTATTTATATTTTTGAGTTTTGTTAAAGTATTTTTGATCTAGGGTTAGTTTTCGTGGGAGATTGATGCTTAAAAGGCCGTGACATCTGTTTTAAGGTCAATTCATGAGAATGTATCATTAAATAGTTCCATTTAGACCTTAAATTATATTGTTTTAGGTTATACGTTAAAACGAATTGGTCAGTAGATATTGTAAACGTTATAAATAACTAAAACTGTTCGAAGTTTTAATTTCTTTTAGTAAAAGATAGGTTTAGTAAACTATTTATAGTTCGTATTTAGTTTGAGAAAAGTTACTTAAGTCTATTTTTTGTCTGTTTAAGATGTACCTAGATAATTATAATTTTTAGCGGTTTATTAAACTGTAACATCAGAAAATATTCCGCAAGTAATCAATTAACTGGTGAAGTAGTAAAATAATCCTGTTACGATACTTAAATTCCTATGATTCCGTTAGAATTATCTAGAGCAATAACTCCTCTGGCTATCCACGTGGTGTTCGAACCATCAACCTAACAAGCAAAGCAAGCGATTAATCAAACCATGAAACAACTGAACGTCGGCAATCAAATCAATTTCAAAGAACTGAGAGATGCCGCTATGTTGAACAACATCAAAATTGCGAATTAAAAGAGCTGTTACGTGTCGTATTGATAGTAAATTTAAGTTATTAGCCGTTGAAGATCTAAAATTAAACTAATGGCAAATAATATTTTTAGGTTGTATGCCTTTTAAGTGGACTTGAGGCGAAATATTGCCTTAAAGAAAAGTTTTTTAAAATTTGTTACTTAAAAGAAAGGTTTGCCAGCTAGCTTAATAGACACGAAAAAAGTATTCCTATGGCCAGTATGGCTAGTCCATAAATGTTTAAAGTTACTTTTATACCCTTACGTGAGATATCTAGGATAGACAATTATCAGCCAAGATTTTGAAAAACAGGTCAGAATATTACTATAATAATATATTACTGTTGAGTAACGAAGGAAAATATGAAAAGAAATTACGAATCCAACATGAAATGTAATGTAAAAGTAGTAAAAATAAATATTTACAAAGTTCTTGCGTTATTTTTGTATCCCGAGTATCGGGTTACAGTGATTCCATTCTGGTATTCATATACGCTTACTCCATTTTCATAATTAAAAATGATCGCTGTCCTTTAAATCGTATGCGTCTTTTTCGTTACCAAATTTATTTATGAAATGAATGTACTCTTTAAGAAGTTCTAATGTCTCTAAAAAGGCTTTGCGTTTCAATAAAGATTTATTATGTATATTATACTATAAAGTATCACCATACAATTACATATTGTGTTACCTATGCAGAGATAATATTACCGTTGGAGCATCTCTTCACTTTTACTAACTGAGTGATTGATGATGAGGTAACATTACAACACTTGCTAAAAAGGTCAGCCTTCTTAAGAAAATACAAGGATGTATCCTTATCCTCAATGTAAGAGTGCTTATGTCAAATGTGATGATTACATCTTTGTGTTTGTCAGCGTCAAGAAAGGTTAATAGCTTGACTGCGCCTTTCTATTGCTCAATGTTTGTTGTTTAGTTTAGCTTGTTATGGTATATCCCACTATCCCACTAATATTATAAATGTGAAAGTTTGGATGGATAGATGGATGGATGGATGTTTGTTACTCTTTCACGCAAAAACTACTGAACCGATTGCGATGGAACTTGGTATATAGATAGCTGGAGACCTGGATTAACGCATAGGCTTTATCCCGATATTCCCACGGGATCGGGACTTACGCGGGTGAAACCGCGGGGCGCTGCTAGTAATTATTTATAGTTAATACCAAGTTTATTTTGAAAACTAGCCAAAGGTAAACTGAAGCAGAAATTACGGCCAAGTTAGGCGTTAAGTTAATATTAGCATAAGTGTACTAGATTGCTGTCGTATTGTACACAATTTCTAAGTTAAAGCCTAACTAAATTCAACCGTTACGCTATGAATTTCAAAAGACACTGTTTAGCATATCTTTTACACAAGTTAGTAGGTTTATGTACGGTCTTGATGCAAATGCTTTCATTTCTACTTTTAACTTGCATATCTATTGAGGGATACCTGGAAAATGGTCCGTTTGATGTTATGTAACTAAGTGGACAACTATTTAAACCTACTCTTAATTATTTACAAATCACTACATATTATAAAACAATGTTCCCCGCCGTGCCTGTCTGTCTGTCTGTTCGCAATAAACTGAAAAATTACTGAACGGGTTTTCATGCGGTTTTCACTAATAGACATAGTGATTCATGAGGAAGGTTTAGGTGTATAATTTGTTAAGATTTTGTAGAAATTTATTGAACTATGTTGATGATTGTTGAAGATGTCTCTACTACCCGTGCGCAGCAGGGGCGGGTTGCTAGTATAATTATAAACTAAAAAGTATTAAATAATGCTTGGCCTTTTATTTTAAATCCAAAGATTTTGAATTAGAATTTTATTGCAGTTTTATTTGCAATAAATAATATAATGACCAAGACACGGCTTCAAAGATGTTATTGTATCAATTAGGAACAATGTTATTTATGTTATGAAATTTGTGTTATGAAATTGTGTACAATTAGTTATTGGAACACTTAGGCGTGCATGTTCAATAGACCACATACTAACATCAAATGCAAAACACTAAATTCCTGGAACTATTGATTTACTCATTCCATTCCCTCCAAAGCCTTTCAGTCGCCTATAAAGCATGTCTAAGCTAAAACCCGCTTAATTAAACGAGGCAAGTCGTGCAAGAAACATGTAAATTAAAAGTCTAGAGTCTCTCGTTAAAAAGTAAACGTGATCGGAAAGTAAACTGACGTAGTGAACAAATTATTATCGCCTTGTGTTACTTTGGATTTTAGATAAACGCGAATAGGTTTTTAAGTGATAAAGCTTATTCGGTCAGTTATAGGGAGTGTCACCTTAAATGTCATAGAGCTTGTTAAGTTTTGATGTGTTGATTACGTCAGAATCAAGCATAAATGTCTTTAAGTGTTACTGAATGCAATTCTGTATTCACATATGACCCTTCCCATATTTCGACGTTGTACGAATGTTTATAGTTGTACACATGTTTTATCTGAATTCCATATTCATTACTGTCATTTTAGCTTTAGCTCTTTTTAAATACTTAAGGTTCTAATCTTGTCTCACTATTTTTTACCTTTTCTTACCTTAAACCTAATATAAGATTTCGCGACAAAATGACCATTTCAACGCTTGCCAATTGTAGGAGTTTTACCATCGAAAGAGGAGAGATTTTGTTTTGTGCGGTTTCAAATGAATTTTCTTATGCGAACGTCAAATGACTTCCTTCCATGGTTTTCATAAATGAATTCTGTTTTTCTATAAAGATCAAGTTCTTAAAAATTGTATACAGGGGTGTAGCGAGTGCCCTTAGGTTACAGTGATCGATGGCTATTTGTATTTTAAGTACACATAGTAAAAAAAGTGTGTAGTGTCGTGGGCCACCAGATAGGAACGAAGTTCCTCATTATAAAAATATTAATTTCAAGTTCTATTCGAGGTATAAAGAAAATAATAATTCGGGTATACATTTTTTATTGTGTTTTTTTTTATCGATAACAATAAAAAAACTACTTTACAAAATTATCTTAACACCTTTATTTTATTTACAATGATTTATAAAAATATATAATAATAATAATAACATTCATCACGTAGATTATACATTAGACACTGTATAGCCATCATACATAGACTTTACATATAAATCTTACGTTACGGACGTTTTTTGCCGGCTAAGGTACCCCTCCGCAACGCCCCATAAGGAACTTCGTTCCAAAAAGAAATTGATCTCGTGTCATTGCGATTACCCTCATCAAATGTTGTCTTTATTTAGCGTGGCTTTTGGTAAATTTTAAATTTCTTTTGTAAAATAATTGTATACACCCATTATCTATTTGTTTTTTTACTGTAAGCTTGTTACTGACACCTGACACTAAATCCATTCACTGTTGAAACACCCACGCTGACACACCGGAGTTCGTGTGCGCTGCTGACCGACTGCGACTGTTGAATAATACTATGAACGAAAGTGTCTCACCGACCGGAAACGTTACATAGACGCCAATATGTCAGTTATTAGCCATTGGATTAACGAGTTTTAATTGAATAATGTAATATTCTTAATTGCCCAGCATAGAGAACAGTTTAAAAAGTATTCAACATAAGAGAGATAATACAACCGGTGCTTTTATCAACAACAACTTTTAGGGATATTAAAAAAAATATTAGTGCTGTTATTTCATATTTCATAGCTTCTTTTATATTTCATAGCTTTCCTTACCTTCCTGACAACATTGATTACAAGCAACAAGTACAACTCCTGGCAAGCGCCAAACGTGTCCGAACTACATATTTTATTTTGATGGTCGTTGGTGTAACATTGAGATTTAACATATGTACTATGTAAATCATTTGAACGTTGTTACAGCTAATCCTAGTATTCATTATTTTTCATATTTGTTAACTGGTAAGAAGCTATTTTTGTTAAGTTGGCGCATATTGTTGTCTATGGTTAAACATTTACCTACGAAATGCGTTGGAAACAACGACCCAACCTGTTGATGAAAATTTAAGTAGTCGATATTTAAGCTAAGAAAGCTTGGCAAGATCTAGGGCACAGTAGATTGTAACTTGAATTGGAGTACTCCGACTAGTCAAGTAACTCTACCATACAAAAGACTGACCCTACTGTTTTGCTGTTCTCTTTTTTTTCTGCTCCATGGGCCAGAAACATAGGGTTGGGAACGAACACGGTGAAGCTATCCCTAGAATTAAATTTTTAATATGATTAATACAAACAAATATACAATTTATTTCCCTACAAACGTGTGTTTAACATATTTAGGTTTTTATCAGAATTAATTCAATTGTACAAATACAGCACTATTAGAAGGCGTCATTAATGTAAAAATAGAAATAGATAAGCGGTCAATGACATTTAGCGCAACGTAAAAACTATTCACTTGACTGTGTCGTTACACCAGTTTGACTAGTTCTGGTTCACAGTAGTCACCATTTATTTTACTGCAAAAATTTTGGACTATTTGCCGTAGAAGTATTATTCTTTCTTGATTTGCTTCTCTTTCAATATTTATTCTCCTTTTATCCAGACAGCACATATTATTACAAACGAGGGGTAGGCAGAGGCGTATTAAACACCCACATTTTGCCAAGGGCCCATCCATAAATTACGTCACACGAATTTCATGATTTTTGGACCCCCGCGTCCTTGTCACAGGTAGTCACATTTGTGGAACCCCCCTCCCTGGTGTGACGTCACATATTTTTCAATTTTATATCCAGAACTGAAAAGAGCAGTTCTAAAATATTTTTTTTTAGGAAAAGTGTAGTAGCGTATGTAGTCTCGTTTACAGGTGATGTTTTGTGTTTAATATTTTTGATTTTGACAAGTGACGACATGAGAATCACGAGATACTGCATTATGTAATGGTGTAGTGTTAATAAAAAAATCAACTCCATAGGATTTGACCCAAACTAACAAATTTTTAAAAACCCCAAAGCGGGAGAATGGATTTGAGAGTTTCGTGTTACGCGAGTGACAACACAGGTGTCACGAGTCTCAGAGTTGGTCTTATGATGAAGTCAGAAGGTGAATAGTGAAACTCTTCAGTGGCTACTAGTAAAGCCCTCGAGGTTGTGTTCATATGCTTCGTTTTGACGAGTCCAACAGATTGCCATCCATTTTATAGCCCTGTTCTTGAGAAAACATCGCGCTATGATCCTCAGGAGAGAAGCAGTATTCATAAAGAAACTGCGACGAACGGCTAGTATTTTTATATGACGTGTAATTTTTGTTGATGTGGCTGAGCCGCTGACATGCGCTTGCGAATTAAACCTGTTGTAATCAACTTTCGTAGCGGAGTATAAAAACATGTTTTGAGACAATTATGTGGAATATAGGTCTGTGGCATATTCATCAATCTCGCTGTATCCATGCGCATGTCGACGCCATTTTTCTCGTTTTGTGAAGCAAAGTATAGAATTCACGTTGCAAAATTTTGCTGTACGAGTTTGATATTACAAGCATGATATGAATAGATACGAGTATATGACTTTAAACAAAATGTACTTGATCAAATAATGTTCTATAACAAATCAATCGGGAACATACGGGAAGCACCAGCTTTCAAATAAAAAAGAATCATCAAAATCGGTTCACCCAGTCGAGGTAACAAACATAAAAAAAAAATTTTTCGAATTGAGAACCTCCTCCTTTTTTGAAGTCGGTTAACAAAAGCCTTTTCCGTATTGCGGATTTGTCTTAACAAAAGCATACAATTTGGTTCCGAATCTGTTATCTCACGCTGGGATTATAGAATAGTAGAATAAACCACGTTATAATTTAAAAATTGACTGACCTGTTGGTCTAGTGACTAGTGGTTAGTGATCCTGACTGCTAAGCCAGAGGTCGTGGGTTCGATTCCTACCCAGGACAAATAATTGTGTGATGAGCATGATCATTTGTTCTGTCTGGGTGTAATTTATCTATGTATTTAGTAATTTATAAGTATGTTTATCAGCAGTCTGGTTACCATAGTACAGGCTCTGTCTAGTTTGGGATCAGACTTCCGTGTGTGAGTGTTTAAACTCAAGTAGTTCTATATAACAGTATGAACTGGTTTTCTCATCAATGTCTCTAATAATATGTTAACATGTTTCTCTGAACCTCACGTTGGCAGGTCTAAACATTGTGTTGTGTGAATAAGGAACCCATTGCAACTGCCGTTTATTTCCGTAATTGTATGCCTAATGAGAATAAGCTATTCAATTAAATATTTCCGTGTATTTCACTGCGAGATATTAAGTACTAATAGACTATTCTGCAATTTGGATTTTAAATCTTTTTGATTATTTGAAGGCAACTACTAATACTATAAACGTGAAAGTTTGTGAGGCTGTATGGATGTATGTATGTATGGATGTTTGTTACTCTTTCACGAAAACCACTGAACTGATTGCGATGAAACTTGGTGTGGCTACTTTTTAACCCGATATTCCCACGGCACCGGGACTTACGCGGGTGAAATCGCGTAGCGAGGCTAGTTTACAATAATTTTACAAAAATAGCAAAAAATTACAAAAGGATTAAAAAAACTAACCGTTTTCAAGATATGACCGTTTGAATTTCCAGGTATTTTTACCTTCGTTTCTCATAAAAACAGGTGGAATGTGTATATTTTGCAAGTTTTCATTCCGTTACTGACAAAATCCATAAAAAAAACTAACTTAGAAAACTTTTTAAATTACTTTGTATGGATTACCTCAATAACTAAGATAATATAATTATGTATTTAAACAGGAATTAACGCGATCACGAAAAGGTATTCCATACCTCTGAAATGCCTGACGTTTCGACCAGGTTGCACTGGCTGTGGTCACAGGCTTATACCTAATAGACAGAATAGACTAATATCTTGTCGTGATCGCGTTAATTCCCGTTAAAATACATAATTATATCATGGAACGCGAAAGTTTAAAAGTTAGTATAACTAAGAGAATAGTTCCAAAATAAAAAAATACTTTGAAATTCAAACGGTCACAAGTTGTAAGCGGATAGATTTGCATGCGAGAGTCATGCCCTTTCAGTGATTTAAGTAAGTGTATCATTGTCAGATACATCCTGTATATTGTTTAAAATAGATCATGCAACCAAAACTCAAAAACTTGTCTTGTGAAATGACTGTCTTGCAATGCAAGACATGACAAGAAATAAATTCATTTAGGTTTAACATTTTGAAATAAATGCTATAATTGTATTTACGATCAATTATAATAAGAAAAGGTGTTTAATAAAATATTAACCTTGTTACCAACTTGTCACATTTCTTTAACAAAGCGGACAAATATTGTGACGCAAACAAAACACACGCTATTTAATTGGTTCTTGCCTAAAATTCTTTCGAATTATCAGTCAAGGTCACAGGCCTTAGCTCACACCTTGATATTCATAAGTTAATTTTTTTTTATGGTATATGGGCAAACGAGCAGACTATCACCGCCCATAGGCACCTGCAACTCAAGTCACAAGTACGTTGCGTTTAAGGTGGGAGTAGGGGAAGGGTGCAAGAGGGGGAGGGTTAGGGCATCCGGTAACTTCACTCACTCAACGAAAAGCAATGCAAGCATTGCTTCACTACCGGTTTTCTGTGAGGCCGTGGTATCACTCCGGTCGAGCCGGCCCATACGTGCCGAAGCATGGCTCCCCCACGGCATATAATACCATACTAACTTTTAAACTTTCACGGTCCATGATATACTTAATTATGTATTTATACGGGAATTAACGCTATCACGAAATAAGTATTACATACCTCTGAATTGCCTGACATTTCAACCAGGTTGCACTGGCCGTGGTCACAGGCTGACGCTATTCAGGTTAATTCCCGTATAAATACATAATTAATACCAAGTCAGAATACTAAATACCATGTAGGTATTTAATGAAACAGTTTTCTTCAACGTTATTACCTACATAGTAAATATATATACATATATTATTTATTAGTAGAGACTCTGAAGGTATGCATACCTGCTAGCCTGCTTAGGTTAATTAGCTTTATGTAACCTTAGCACCTGGTGCTTGAAAATTGGAGGTTAAGTAAGGTCTGGTGGCTCTGGGATCTTTCAAAATTAGAGTTTAGAGCGTAAAATCTTAATCAATTAGGTTGATAACAGGCATCCCTATTCTGCGCTTGCGCTGATACTGAATTAACTATTATTTGGTAACCGCCTGCATGTGAAATCAGTATTGCAAGCCAAGGTTGTACTGTGCGTTCAATTACGCATAGTAGGTACTTACGATCGATAATTTCATAGGGGGCCATCCATAAATTACGTCACACGTGTTTCATGATTTTTGGACCCCGCCGGCCTTGGTGTGACGTCACATATTTTGCAATTTTACACCCAGAACTGAAAAGACGAAACGAAGATTATGACCCCCCCCCCCCCGCCCCCACTTGTCACACAATGTTACACTTTGTTGACCCCCGGGAGGGGGGACCCTCTAACGTGTGATGTAATTTAGTGTATAATAAACACATTTCAGTTTTTTGGTTAAGGTCCAGCTGATGTACACGTGACTAGATTAGGACATTTATAAACTTTGCCAAAGTACTTTAAGGCTCATTAAGGTCATAAGGATTTCAGACGAAGGCCTTTCTAATCTAAAAAAATATTGTTAAGGAAAAAACGCAAGTGCTGAAATTACATTGTCACCCGCAAAGATAGGTACACCGTTCCTGTAGAGTTCAGTATTTTGAATCATGCACGCGAAGTTGTGGCCAAAAACTTCTTCCAATTAAAAAAAACAGTCGAAGATCAAAAGTACAGGGATACTGATACTTATACAATTGGAAACATATTGTGTAATACAACAAGTTTCAACTCAGTTACATAATTATGCCTCGAGCATACAACAAATACTAAACTATGATAGGTGTATGACAGGTGCCTCCAGCCACTGCTCCATTACAATAAAAATGTATGTAACGCGGTACATTGACTTGGTAAAAATAAAAAGCGATTTCTATATATATTATTATTAAAATATAGACGTACAATACAATATTTCCATTTCACAAAGTACCTAGTAGGTATCATAGGGATACAAATACCAGTAAATGTTAGGGTTTCAACACTAATCGGCACAGCCAGGCAGCCGGGGGTGGTAAAAATGAATATAATTGTAGATGTATGTTCGATTGTTCGGTAAAAAAGTCGCTCGGCTAGCCGCCCATTAAGTTGAGCCGTTCATTAAAAACAACTTCTGAGTTAGACTGGTATAAATAATAATAATAATGGGTTGTTACATGGGTTAATTGCTAAGAGCCTCGACCAACACCTTCAGAGGCTCACGTTAGGCAGCTGGATTAAGAGCCTAATGCAGAAGGCAGTTCTCCTCGGTACGGCACGCATAGTGAGGAGGTTTCTGTCTCTGGAACCCTAACCACCGGTAACTTGGTCCCTGTACCCGATACCGGTGGGACACTATTTTTTATATTTTTAAATATATTTTGTTTTTATTTTTATTGTAAGTATAATTAAAAATGTAATTTATATGTTTATGAAATAAATGAAGAGAATAATAATAATAATAACTTCACACATCTCACACACGGCCGCCTGATCCCAAACTAGGCAGAGCCTGTACTATGGTAACCAGACCGCTGATAAACATACTTATATATTTCTAAATACATACATATTATAGATAAATTACACCCAGACACAGAACAAATGATCATGCTCATCACACAATTATTTGTCCTGGGTGGGAATCGAACCCACGACCTCTGGCTTAGCAGTCAGGGTCACTAACCACTAGACCAACAGGCCAGTAAAATAAGAAATGCCGGAATAAAGCCGAATATATGTAGTATTTGCTTCGGATCGGCTTTGTCGCTCAACAAGCACTGTCGAACCGAATGATGTGTCGACCTAAATAAACTACCCGATCAGCACTAGCCCAATGAAAACGAACGTGTGTAGTAATTGCTTTGGTAGGCTTTGTCGTTCAACAAATATTGCCGAACCGAATATGCCGACCGGCTTACAAAATAATGTGTGTGTAACAACCCTTAAATTTCGTAGCGATACCCGGTTCTGATCTTTGTTGTTAAAACGATTTTATTTGCTTCCTCGCAATAAAACTCAAACTTTCTTCTGTTAAACAACAGAACTGTTGGCCATGTCGTATAACGGTGAGACTCGCTTGTCAAATATGCACCATTATTATTTAAGTTTCACTATTATTTCACCAATATAGTCTTTTGGTGACATTGAACTTGAAATGTTGACGTCAGTAAAATGTAATAATTAATCAAAGTTTTCTACTTCAAATGCCTCAGGGAAAGATATATTCAGATAATCAGATAATTTAAAGTAACAGAGGTTTGATTAATGACGAGGATTAGCGTTTTGATTACCTCGTTTATTTTAGTGGTCAACATTATTAATAACACAATTAGTTTAATTTATGTATGATGATGGTGACTTAACTCAAGTAGACTTTGACCTAAATAGTACGGTTACGGAAGATATGCTCCGTATACGTTAAGTGAAGGATGATCAGATTAGAACACTTAGTTACACGTACGGCGCATGGATCGGAAATGCTACAAACATTTTATATGAAGGAATTAATGATACAACGTGCGGCGCCCGCGCCACTGACGAGCGACGCACGAGTTGCCAACTACATCGAGCTTCACTTTCGGTGGCTCGCACCCGGCACGGTCTAATGTGAACCATCCTTAAGTGAGTTTATTATCAAGGGTGAGAAAAACAATGCGTGATATAACTTTGTAGGTTGATTTCGTAGTAAAAAAATGTTATGTAAGTATGTGTAGTGACCGTAATATCGTATCTTTAGCGTTTAGTTTACCAATAATCATAAAAAAAGTTTAGGAAAAATATTGTATCTATCAACGAAGTCATTATTAACTTCATGTTATTTAATCTCGAAAGAAATTCAGAAATTTTATATTGAAACACGGTTTTCAAAAAATTATCAAGTTCAAACTTGATAATTTTTCTAAAACTGTTGGTTATAATTACTAAGATGTTAATAAAATATCCCAAATTACAAAGAAATATCTGTATAAACAAAAGCACAGAAGTAGATAAAGGCGTTTTCTGAAGAAAAACATTTTTTTTTTTCAAAAACCAAATGTTATTCGTAAAACGATATTCAAATTTGACAATATTTCTGAAGCTCATTATACATATTATGTATAATGAGCTATAGAAACGTATAGCATAATAATTGTATAATGTACATGTAAATTGTATAGTAAATTATATGGGTTTCGCTTTTAACTAAGACACCATCAACTGCAGGTCTGAAAGTATCAATAAAATTGCTAACATTCACGATTGTATCGGCTGCGGTCGCGCTGTCATTCACCGGTCCGCCGACCATTCACCGCTGCACTTCAACCGACTTGCGCAACGTCCACAACACCCGATCTATCCGTGTTTAATTGCATATTGTTCATGATTAACGTACGTGTGACCACACAAATTTGGGTTAGGTTTGGTAACTTGAATCTCTTTAAATGCAACACTACACGCTTGTCTTAATTGGATTAATACATAATTCTTCTTGAATTAAAAGTTTCCTTCTAACGAATCTCACATAAGGCGTTAGAGAGGAACAATGCATTGAATGACGCATTTCGTAAAATAAGATTTCAGATTGTAAAGAAACTTGAAGGTTAATTTTTTTTTAATGTTTTTGACAATTAGTTCCGAAAATATTTAGTTAAATAATTTGATACATCTAGTTTCTGGATACGCTGACTTTTCTACTTATTAAAACGTGAGTATTTTAATTGAATTCGTAAAAAAACAACGTCGACCTACAATCCCGGGTCCTTTAAGGGGCGTGAAAAACCTCTCTCGAGGCCGTCAACAGTGGACCACCATTTTAATATCATCCGTAGTAGAGGTCCAAAGATTGAAGACCACCATTATAGAATGGTGGTCTTCAATCTTTGGACCTCTTTCATCAGGCGCCAGGCATTCTGATGCTTTAAAAAAAACTGTGAGTCATCAGACATCGTGAGACATCAGAAGTGAAAAAATGCCCCGCGAGTTTAGTGCTTTTTTCCCATACCAAAAGTGCCCAACATGCCTAAAGAAGTTTTCACTTCAAAATAAAGATTTGTAAGTTAAGATTTTCTAAGAACTTCAGGATTAGGATCTTTAAAGATCTATCATGTCGATAAAATCTATGAGAGATTATATGCTTTCCTAAAATCCACTAAGGATGGTCCAAAATGAACCCAATAACCTCGAAATTATCAATCAAACATATATATTGTATTTTAAAACCACGCCTTAAAGCATAGAGTCACTTCTCGAGTACTCTCACTTGTGCCCAATTTCAACCATTAACGACCAATTTTATTGTTGACATTCTTAAGAAGTTAGGAAGTAGATGGTAGCGTATCTCTTCGGCATTTATTTGCATTTCTCACAATACCGTTCTCCATTTCAATGTCTGTATAAATTAAGTTGTACTTCTATTTTTATGGTGTTTTGATTGAATAAAATTTGGTAACAAGAGTAATAACAGAGTGACACAATCTTAAGAAACAATTCAATTAAGATCAATTAAGTTTTTTACGGATGTGCCACCGTGTTTGTCTCCAGTTTTTTGGAAATGATTCCCACACTTACACAATGTCATGAGAAAGTGTTACAACAATTTTCATTATACCTAAATATTATCTTAAATTAAGATTTAATTGTGAAGAAAAAATAATAAACAAAAAATGTTAATAATATTCTGAGACAAATGTATGACACTAAGTTATCAAGAGAAAAACTAAGTAGGTATAGCATGTAGGTACTATGGGCTGCGATGGATAAACAATATTATTCATACCTTGAAATATATTTTTGTAAATAAATGAAACTTATTATCCATAGAAACACCCAAAGCAGAGCAATACAAATGGACATATTTATAGAATACTAGCAGCGCCCCGCCGTTTCACCCGCGTAGGTCCCGATCCCGTGGAAATATCGGGATAAAAAGTAGCCTATGTGTTAATCCAGGTCTCTAGCTATTTACATACCAAGTTTCATAGGAATCGGTTCTGTAGTTTTTGCATGAAAGAGTAACAAACATACACACACACACTCACAAACTTTTGCTTTTATAATACCTATTAGTGTGATAGCGACCCTTCATGTTTCTGTCCAAAACCCTCCCGAATGTTAGAAAATAGCAAAGCAAAAAGAAAAATGTATTTAGCACGGCGATGATTGTCTCTATGACTGCACTTATGTACAGTTCAGAAAGAAAGTTAAGAATTCCATCAATATTTATTAACTAAATTACACACATCAACAATGGAATAATGATGATTTCATTTGACCTTCCACACTAATAGAACTGCAACAGACGTAGAGGATATCATTAGAGTACAATCAAACCATTCAAGATAATATGGTCTTTATCTTCAATTTAAATAATGACAGAAATGGCGTACATTTCTCGGCAGATCAGGACCAGTCATTTGACATACGCAGGTGAACAGTGAAATGATAAAACTTGTAAAAAATGTTTTCATAAAACTTAGGTACGAGTAATTACTTTGTCTCATAATCACTTTTGTCCTACAGAACATTGTCCTATCGATATTGCCTAACGCCGGCGAAGCCCAAAAGGAGAGGTTATGTCTGTTCGGTTATGCCTTGTATCAATCTTTCCAATTTTTGTTTAAATTGATTCATACCGTGTAATATTTTAGGCTTATCTGCTTGTATTTGCTTTTTAGTTGCGCAATTTGTGGTTCATCTTTCAGTCAGTCATTTTGATATATTTTTGTTTTCGAGATAGTCTTTGACAACTCAAAATTTAAGTTACTTTAATCGACTACTTTTGGTTTTAGGTTTCTTAAAATCGTGCTCAATTACAAACATCAGGTGCGTAATAGGAAAGAAAATGCTATTTTTGCAAACAATATTAAAAAGTAAGACATTATTTTTTTTAACCACTACCTATTTAATCTTTGTAAATGCATCTTATGTAGGTAACCAAGTTGCATTTACAAAGTCACAGTCAAGGTTTGTCAACATTACAGTAAATGTAAATGAGATCGAAATTTTAAAAAAAAGTTTAACTTATTTTTTTCGTACAAATATCAATCTGCAGTGATGTGGTAGATGTTCCATTTCATTGTAGTACTTTCTGCCTATCTCACGTCATTTGAAAGTCTCTGCCATTCATTGAAACTTTCAGATACATCTTTTGATAAAAATAACAAGTGCCTTACAAGCTATTATTTTATCATTGCATTAAGATTTACTTCCTGTAAGAAGACTTTTTACACTCAAATATTGCAAAATATATACATTACTTATAATTTATTGCGAAATAGTAAATTATGAAATTTGAGAAGATTGAGTTACAGAATTAGTATCTTTGCAGTTCCATTTTGTTCAACAAAAAGAAAAAAAAAAGAATGTTTTTATATTCCTATTTCCTTTGGTTCCACCACTACTGGTTCAAATCTATCTACTTAATAAGGTACATAATATATAACTAAAGTAATGTAATGTTTTTCTGAAGTTCGAAATCATCATAAGTACAGTTAAAAAAAACATTATGCCTACGGATCCCGTAATTGGGCCTGGCAAGGTTTTCTCTAGAGAATACAGCATGGACACTTAAAAAAGGCATTAAAATGTTTAAACAGGGTCGGCAACAGAGAGTGAATCTCTGGTGTTACAATCGTTCTTAGGTTTGTCTCTGGTATTGAACTTCAAAACTTCAGTTAGTATTGGAGCAACACGTTGACAGATATATATAAGATATGGTATAAAATCACTTAGTACTAGAGTTTCCATCATTTATAAGTATTTGTTTGTAGTGCCACTTGTGCAGGCCGACGCGGCGACGGTTTCTCACGGTCGTCCAACTCGTAATTGTTCCTATTGTTATTCTTTGCCTAGCATTAATGCGATGCTTATAAGTTCAGACGAACACATTAAACCTGAGAATTGAACTAGATTTGATTCTAAATAGGTAAGCGATTTCATGTTCACGGTGAGGGGTCATTAGGATGGGGACTGTTATTTGAAATTAAAACTTCGTATCTATGCGATCTAAAGTACAGAAATCATCGCTCAAATATTGCGGAAATCTCTTAATTTTTTCTGTCTTTACTATTATGTTAACGTATTTAACGCCATCTAAAGAAGGCAAGCCGAACTACTTAGTAACATTTGAACCTGTATCGCGCAACGAGTTTCGCGCAAATAAAGTGGTACTATCAAGATCATTATAAGAATTTAAATATCCTATCAATCATATATCACAACCCATCCCTATCAGCGGACCCGTAATAGAAATTGAATTAGAGGCATTATAGTTCATGTAATTCCTTCAACCTATCACGAACCTATTTATTGACTTGGAACACAGTAAGTAACAAGACCATAGTAATGAATTGTTGACCTGATGTATAATAAAAACAAGTTCCTCACAAATCTTTTTTATTATTTTTTTAATTTTTATTTATAATCTACAATAAAATTATTGGTAATTGAGTAGAGTATTGCGCTCCTGTGTTTACGGGTACAATGCCGTTCCGCTATAGAGCTAATACTATTATTATAAATGCAAAAGTAACTCTGTCTGTCTGTACGTCGGTTTGTTACGTTTCAAGCCTAAACCGGTGAACCGATTTTAATGAATTTTAGCGACGATAAATAGACGATTTATTTTATTTACGCCTGTATCTGTGGATTTGGTGGTTGGTTGTATATTAATTATCCATTCACAGACCAAGTCCATTCTCAAGTATCTACAATATTCACTATATTTTGATACAATTTATTCAATCCATTAAATATATTTATATATAACGAAAGAAATTTCGTTCCAACCGGGTATTCTAAAGACGTCTTACGCGTTTTTTATAATCACGTTACTGGGTTCTTGAAGCAACTACTTTGACTGCTGGTTCTAGTAGTTAGTGATCCTGACTGCTGAGCCACAGGTCGTGGGTTCGATTCCCATCCAGGACAAATAATTGTGTGATGAGCATGATCATTTGTTCTGTGTCTGGGTGTAATTTATCTATGTATTTAATAATACTAGAGATCGCGTGGTGGTCGAATTTCGACCATGGTTTATTTCATTGGCCAATATTACTTGACCTGTCATTGTATAGACTTTTGTACCATGACAGGTCAAAATATATACTGGACACTCATAGCTGCATGTACCCGTTTTTGCATTTTTTTTAACTTTGTAGCAAATATTGTTCAAAAATTTTAGCATTCGTCACTTCTTCTCTGTATAAACTATAAGTATGCGAAATTTCATACTCCTCCGTCCGCCCAATTTTCGTAAAAAGGGATCCAAAGTTTTCGCTTTACGTATTAATATATAGATAAAAGTATTTTTATCAGCAGTGTTGTTACCATAGTACAGACTCTGCCTAATTTGGGATCAGATGGCCGTGTGTGAGATGTCTCACGTTATTATTATTATTCGGAGGGAGCTTAATCCATAAACACCTAACAAAGGCTATTGATAGAGAGGCAATTTCAAATAATTTCATTAGACAAGACATCATGAATAACAACAATACGAACTGGCCAGTTTCGATACGATTGTTGAATGTCTAATACAATATTTGAAAAAGCGTATGCCTCTGGAATAGTCAATAATGAATATATTTTTATCTTATCTATACTGTTATTCGACGGCTGGAAGAATTTTTAACTGTTACATAGTTACCTCTCGTGCATTTAATTTAGTTTCTTTGTGGGTTTTATTTAATGAGAAAAAAATTAACAAAAAAAAAAATTACACATCTCACACGGCCATCTAATCCCAAATTAGGCAGAACCTGTACTAAGGTAACCAGACTGCTGATAAACATACTTATATATTTCAAAATACATACATATTATAGATAAATTACACCCAGACACAGAACAAATGATCATGCTTATCACACTATTATTTATCCTGGGTGGGAATCGAACCCAAAAGAAGTTTGTTTGCTGAATGAAATAGCACGATTTTCTTAGTGCTGAAGCTTTCGAATGCAGCTATGGATAAAAATACTAGCTTCCTGTTAGTATAGCCTTAGCCTATAATATACGATGGACGCTAGCCTAGCACAGGTTAGCTGACTTCAAGAGCACTGTGGTGATTTCCTCATAATCTGTAATTTTACCGTTTAATATTTAATCCTAAAACGTTAAAATTGTGTGACCTAGGATTAAATTAAAGCAATGTCAATGGTTTCTGTGCTTAAAACCCTCATTCATCACGTGATCACAACACATGGGTTGCTGAACAATGACTTTGACAAAGACTTTTGTGATGATCTATGTAGTGCAGTGGTTGGTAGATAGATAGATAGATCATCACAAAAGTCATCTTCCATGTCAGGGTTTACGTTCGACTCCAGATCCGGGCAAATATTTGTATGTATGAATAAGGCTCTTTGCGTTGATCTGGATTTCTTGACTAATGTATTTATAAAAAAATATACCTAAATATGTTTACCAAAGTCTAACCCAAACTTAGTAAAGGTCTAAATAGCGCTTTGTAACATGCCTAATTTTTTTCGTTGTACATTACTTTTTAAATCACAGGAACTATGTCTATAAATTTGGCCGTGTGTAAGATGTGTAAAGTTATTATTATTATTTCAATTTCGTTAAGGGATATAGAAAAAGTGGCAAACAGTTTTTATTTATTGCTTAAGTTGAGTAATTCCAGTGAGTGTTTGGATTCCGTATGGAGCTCTCGATATCCGATTCAAAACCGGAACAAAACAGAAGGTTATTATGCTGCAACATTGTAGTAGGTACAGCTGTACGCCTTCTAGATAAATTCAATATCTTTATTTCATAAAATTGGTAATCAATTATTCGAAATCGTCAATAGGTTGCTTTGTTAAATGTAAAATTACATAAAAAATAGATAACAGATAATACCGTGTCTGCCTGTGTTGATCAATAACTGCCCATTTCCAAATGGTTGAGCCTTATGAGAAGAAATCGGGCAAACAAACTCACACCGCCCAAAACTGCAAATCTGCTGCTCCTGAATAATTTTTTTTTTTCATTATATACACTCACAACTTTAAAAATTACGTGATAACGGCTTAATGAAATTACACGCGTCCAGTATATGGGTTGACCTGTCATAGTAAGTAAGTCTATACAATGACAGCTCAAGTTATACTGAGCAATAAAAAAACCATGGTCGAAATTCGACCACCACGCGATCTCTAGTTTTATTAAAGTTCACAATTAAAGAAAAACCAATTTACTCAGTTATGAATTCAGTTATACAATATGAAAATAAGTTCATAAAATCCTGTTGGCATTTTTGGAGTTATTTTTTACATGAATTTGGGAATTATGTGTAAACAGTCGATTCTAAAATATTCATAAATTGAATTGGTAAGTAAATTTTTTAATTATTTGTGTCTTAAGTTTAAAAGAGATTAAATGTGCTAAAACATGAGTATCGATATCATAAGTTAACAATGCAGTATAAAAAACGACTACACAATGATTCATTAAAACAACAAATAAACAAAAAAAACACCAGTAATAAAACCGATCAACTTATCGTTAAATGTAAATAGAAAACGGTCATGGGAAGATTGTTTAAATTGTGCGCAAGATCACTAGAGTTCAATCACAGTCAAGTTAGTTGCGATTGCGAACATTGCGACGCAGACGTGATCTGAAACCGAACACGATGTCAACACGTACGAGGGTTCTCATGGTGCACTCGGAATTAGTAATTGTACTTATTATTTATTTGTGTTAATATTTGCACCGTAATACAACAAAGTGTACGTGAATATTGGAGAACAGGGACCTGGAAATAGCTTCGTGGCAAAATCAATTTATAATTTAACTAGCTGTGCTCGCGGATTCACACTCGTTTATCTATACATTTCAATTTTCAGAGTTAATCGATTACAAACAAACACAGCTTTCCTCTACCATATTAAAAAAATAATATAGATATTTGCTTTCATTCGATGTAGAAAAATGGATTTAAGAATAAGTTTTTGTATTTATTAACAGTTTTAAAAGTATTTGTCGCGTAATAGAAGACAGTATATGTGAATATTGCAGAATACGTGGACGGGGATACAATTTTGTGTCAAGATTAATGAAAATCTTAATTATCACCGTCAGCGTCGTTGCAATGCCGGAAAACGGCTGTAAGAATGAGTAATTATGTATATTATTTGTGTTAATAGTTTCAACTAAATAGAAGACGGAGTGTATGAGAATAATACAGAACAAGTGGACTTGAATTTTTCTCTGTGGCAATATTAATGAAATATATTTAATTTATGTCATTCGGTTCACAAGATTGGTGTGACTAGTAGCAAATAATTGTGATTTTATCTGTGTTGGTATTTGTACCGTAAAATATGACGGGATGAATGTGAATAGTTCAGAATATGTGGGAGTGTATTTATTATTGTCGCCAAATCAATGGAGATTTGAGTAATTGAAGTAATATAAAATAGTGTAACAATGTGTTCGGTATGTTTAGCTTAATAGAAGACAGACTGTAGAGATGTATATATGTCAGAATATGTAGATAATGATTTAAAATGATGTGAGTATGAGGGTCAGTGGTAGAAATCATGGTGATTACTGCCTTTCGATGCAGGGATAAGACTCAATAATAGTGCTCATTTCGTGTGTTAGCAGCAACGTAAAGATATGTATATGATAAATTGCAGAGTAAGTAGACGTAGATATTAAATTCATTATCATTGACTGTCATTAGATGGAAAATTCCGGGTCTAATGAACTTTAATATTTATGCGTTCTGCTCTTCGTCTTCCCTCTTGAGCTATTTTACATTGCATTTGTCATCAACATGCAATTGATTGATTTATTACTTTCAGTTTGAATTAAGAACGCTCTTGCAAGAAGATAAATATTTGGTGAGTGATTCATAGGCACTAGAGTGTAGGTAAAATACATGGCAGCGATACTAAAAATATAATTATTGTGAAAGATGGGTATTTTCTAATAACGGTAAGAATTTACAAAATTATTATTACTACTAAAACTATCACTAAACGCTAAGTTATACAGTACTGATAACCCCGTTAGTGCACTTCTGACTTTCGAAGGTCATGAGCGTATTAGATATTACGTATCACTTGACTAGCAGTTGCCCGCGACTTTGTTCGCCTGGAAATTCAAATCTATCTCAAGGGAACCGTAGGTTGATCCGAGATAAAAGTAGCCTATGTGCTATTCCAGGCAATAATCTATTTCTACGCCAAATTTCATCCAGATCAGTTCCGGCGTTTTGGCGTGATTGAATAACACATATCCATTCATTCAAAATTTCGCATTTATTATAGTAGTAAGATTTAACGGCGATGGAAAACATTGTATTTAGATTCGTGGGAGAGTCACGCTTCGGCACATGTGGGCTGGCTCGACCGGAGTGATACCTCGACCTCACAGAAAACCGGCAGTGAAACAATGCGTGTATTGTTTTTCGCCGAGTGAATGAGGTTACCGGAGGCCATAAACCTTCCTTCTACCACTCTTCCCCCCTCTCCCCTCCTCTCCCGCCTCTCCCCTTCCTCCCTCCGCCTACTCGCACCTTAAAGGCTGGCAACGCATTTGTGGCTCTTGAGTTGCAGTCTGCTCGTTTGCTCCTAAACCCATAAAAAAATAAATTGTAAGGAAACATGGCATATCCGAAAATCCTCGAGAATGTTTTCAATGGTACTCTCTCAATTCTCACAGGCCAGTTTAATGGCACGCTCCTCATTCAGAGCAGTAAATTTTTTTAAATCAAATACATCAAATAGCCGATAGTTACAGGTTAAATAGTTAAATCTAAATAATTTAGTTTTTTGTGTTAAAAAGAAGAAGTCATTTATAATTTATTTAAAAAATATAAAATTTCGTACAAAAATATACTATAATACATAAAAATAATAGTTACACATGTAATTATAATAAATAAAACTGACTATGTAGATTAAATATGTAAAATCGTCCATACACGCGTTTGAAATTTGAGCTTTACCATTTAGAAGTACCAATTAACATTCATTACTAGATGAAGTGGTAATCAAGAGTGGATTAATAGATCCCGCCAAAGATAAAACGAAGGAGGTCGCGATAGTATTCACGATAAATACAGAAACCGTTAACGAGCGTAGAAGGTTTAGATATCCAAGTAAGGAAGAGATAGATGATACATGATCAATTGAGAATTTCCCGTAACTTAATATTAGACGGTTATTGCCTTATTTTGTTTCATGTTGTTTAAAACTGTTTTGTTGTTGAAGAGCTCCAGTATATTTAGACAGACTTAGTTTAACAGGTCACGGCAGTTTTTTTCTCTATAATAAACATATCTTGCGTGAAGTTTAGTAAGCAAAGTTCAGGTTAGCGTTGGATAATAGTAAATTAATTTCTCTTTTAACCCCAGATGCAAAACGAAGGAGGTGTTACATATCCGTGGGTCTACCTGTGGCATCATAGCGCCTCAACGGATTGACTGATTTTCATTTTATTTTGTTTGGAAGGTGACTTGATCGAGAGTGTTCTTAGCTATAATTCAAGAATAATATCATCAGCTCTTTTCTAATCCGTGAAGGATGTGAGTAACTTCCACTAGTCTCATCGACTTGAACTTTCGTATCCTGCGACTTCAATGATATTGCGATAACGAATGAGCAGGATACCCAACTTCCCACCATCTTATAGCAGAGGTATCGTGCTCATTGGAATTATCTCAATGATTAGATTACTTTTCTGGTTTTTTTTTTCGTTTCGGGGGTACTTGTGTTCTTTTTAAAAAGACAACTTCCTCATACTACGAATGATTCCTGTGTCGCAAAGGACTTTACAAACATTGAAACAACGGGCACAAAGAATACCCAGACTCAGGACAATGTGGACACAATTTATTATCCCGTGTCGGAACCGAACCCTCAACACTGACTTCCACCTTAACCATCCGTGAAGTCAATATATATAATGTATCTTAAATATTGTATATGTAGAGGCATAACGGGTTGCCATGCTCTAATTTACCTTCACAAATCTGCAAACAATACTACACTACAATCCCAATATCAGCAAGATTATAAGTTCCTGAATTATCTCAATAGAGCTCCTTACTGCAAAGGATATGGTTGACAATCAATGAATTAACTCGTTGTTGTAAGCGTATAAAGGGATCATCATCCTTCGCGCTTTTTCCCAACTAAGTTGGGGCCGGCTTTCAGTCTAACTACGATACGGCCGAACTTTGATGTTTTACGTGAAGCGACTGCCATCAGACCTCTACAACCCAAGTACTAGGCGATATCGAAGTTCTGTAGTTAGACCAGGTTGTCGGATTTTTTAGGGCTCCAACTACCCGTAACAAATGTCACAGATGTTTGAATGACAGCCGGGACCGACGGTTTAACGTACTCTCCGAGGCACGGAGGGGTCTCAATGTGTTAAGAATCACCCATCCTAGACTGACTTGGCTAGTATTACTTAACTTTGTAATGTGCTAACCTACTCGGTTACCACTTAGCCACGAGCCCCTCGTATAAAGGGTATAAAGGGATCTGTGGTATAAATTTAGAAGAGAGAAAGAAGAAAGACGGATACGATACCAATAAATGGGATAATATACTATGATAACAATCTTATTAATATTATAAGGGCGAAACTTTGTGAGGTTGGCTTTTTTTTTTTTTTTTTTATCGTGTGGTAACCCCCACGGGTCATCACCTCAGCGGAGCTAACGGTAAAGTGGTATGTCGTAATCGAACCGACTAAAACCACACGGTGTTCCGTCACAAGTGGGTCTATTGTAGGGGAACCCGGGTATACCCTAGGAAGGAGTCCTCCGGGAACCCCTGCAGACCTTGGCCGCCTTCAGCAGGCTGATTAATAAACATCCATCCAGCCAACCTTTGTGAAGTTGGCTGGATGGATGTTTATTAATCTTTATGTTATTGTTATTTGGCACAGAGATCGATTATAGTCTGGAATAGTATCCCAGAAAAATGTACGATGATATTTAATATCTCACATATAATACAGGAACCCTGTCACGTCACAGAGGTCTAATTGTTAGCAATGTCCTAAACTAAATAGCATAACGATTTAGATAACACGTTAAAAAAATCGCCTAATATGGTAAGAAACGTGTTGGTGAACTGTAAAAGATAACTCTTTTATAAGAAGTAGAATAAGATTAGTAGTATTGTAGTAGCATCTATTTAAAATGTTGGCTTGTGTCTGCCTTCTAATCACCGCAGTCCGGACTACCAAGCTGGATGATATACTCGTTTGTGCTTAGAAAGTGTTTCAGCACTTTCTAACTACTCTTTAATGTTTCTGAGAATATGGTTTTTCATTATTGGAGTTGCTGACTGGAAAAATATACATGTTTTGTTATTCTTCCAACACAACTGAGGATGAATTTTAGAATTTGAACTCTATTCTTCTAATACCTTACACTTACTATTTTGAGTTTATTGTTTATTATAAACTGGCTAAACCCGGCCACGCTTTGCTGTGGCTCAGTAAAATTTAATGCGTGTTGCTATGCCAACCGATACCATATCAACAATTATCATATTAACTTAACTATAATATTACCGATGAAATAGGTTGTTACCCCAATTTTGTATTGCATATTACCCCCTCCTTTATTATTTGCCATAGCCCATTGTTTTTAGGGGTTTGATTGTCTTTGTACATAGTTTGAGCGGGATACCGATGAGATAGGTGCTTTTGCGATCGGCTCCCGGTCTATTAGTCAATCTAAAATGCATATTTTCATCATAATCTAATTTTCCGCTTCTATTGTAACTTCGGAATAAAAATTATATAACACTAAAGTAAAAACACAGATTTCTGTTAAAATGCAATGTTGTGTAAAGATTTCAAGTCAATTCATTAAACACTTTCCGAGATTTGAGCCCACAAACATACGGAAGCTGAATTTTTATCTGCATAGATTACTTAAGACTGTAGCTACAATTTACCTAAAATGGAAGCAGCGCTTGTGTCCAAATCTCTTAAAACAAAAATATAACAAGGTAAACTTAACCTAAATTAAACTAAATATATGTGCAAACTCATTACGAAATCAAGCAACCAGCAGAATAGCAGACTTAACATAGATTTTTGGGAATAAAGCATGTTTTGTATTTACCTCAGTTACCTCAGAAGCCTTGACTAATTTGGTTTTGCAAACGTCGTCTGGACAAACATTGTTTTAATCTTCAACGTCATTTACAAACAAGCGCATGTTCTAAATCGTCGTCGTCGTAGAAAAACGACGGATTTGATTTTTAGTAACTTTACAGGAGCGCACTTTAAAGATTTCAAATTATGTTTATCTTAATATTTTGAAAAAGGCTGTTTGTGTTAATGAAATCTGCAAATGTTAGTGTGTTCATGCGCTTTGTAAAATGTTTTGTTATATGATAAAGTCTAATGTTTTCAGTAGGCTTATGTCAAAAACAAAAATCGTCAAAAAATCAAATCCGCCGTTTTTCTACGACAGTGACGAAACGTTACTATCTTCAGATGTTTCATTATCACTTCATTTATCTTTTGAGAGCAGCCTAGATAATTGTTGTTCTTATGATTTGATTTCAAGTAAACATTGCAGTGAGTTATTTTTACCTAAATTTCATTATCTACAACTGTGGCGCAATTATTAGCTTTGAATTCTTCATTGTTACCTTGATCGTCATATAATTATTAAAACAAACGTAATATATTTCTTATATTTTAGCTAACTGTAAATTTTTTGTATCAACTTCCAGCTTAGTTACTTTTCGTGGCAAGAACAGAGCAAATAAAATATTGCACCAGACTGCTTGCAATTCATCGACAGAGGAATTTGTTTTTTTTTTAATACATGTTATACTGGTTTGTAAGAAAACAATACTGATGCAGGATGCCCACTGGCTTTCACCTGTCAACAATTACAGTCATCCGTCAACAGCTGTCCATCTCATAATAACATAAATTTTTATCATAATGACATGAGATGAGCTCTTTTTAATTTGCTATTGATGAAAGGTCTTGCAAATGTCATTTGTTTTTGCAGTACCTATAACTAAAGGTTACTTTTTATCATCGCAAATAGCTTTGTTGAATTCCTTTACTGTTTTACTAGGAACTTAATTTACTAACGCTCGATCTTTATGTTAAGAAAGTGCGTTAACATTTTTTAAGACGAAATGGTTTTTATCTTCGAAAATAGCTTCATTATTTTTTCCAACGTTTATAACTAAATGTCACCTACATATATGTGTCAAACAACAGTCGTGTATTCCAACCTCTCCTAGTTAATACTTAAGGACTAATATAATAAAACAGGAGAGATTTTTTGTTGGATTGTGTGTTTGCGCAAATCTCTGGAACTATCATATTTATTTATTTGGAAAACCAACAGCATTTAACTACAACATTACGCTGTGTGAATATGAAACGTACAGCCAATTACAGGTTGTTGGTAATAGTATTTGTGTAGGTACATACATATGATTGAAATGTCCAGAGAGTAGTAATAATATTTATGAGGTACGGTACCTTTTGGTTACCAAACCACGTGACTACAATCGGTGCAATGCGATCGGATCGTCTGGTAAACTCCCGTAATCGTGATGATTATTGATTAACGATAATTATCGCGATTAAGACCCGATGGTGTGCACATGCACCACAATTTTCTCAATCAATTCATTCTCGTATCTCGTAGTAAACCCTAGGTGCTCAATCTCTTATCTTCATTGTTATCAAAGTGTTTATTTTCTTATTTAATTCAGTTTAAAGGCGTTTTGTTTTTACATGAAATAATTTCATTTAGATTCATATAAATTAAAGATGCGGCGAAGTTCCATGATGCCATCATCCGTCAGAATAATTCACGTTTATGGTTGCTTATATTTTATTACTGGTTATTTAGGTGTCCATGAGAGGGGAGAAGTACTTTATGTTCTTGAAGATACGTTCGAGACTCACTTTCCTTAATCAGACCTTATCCATGGAGCCCGTTTCTTTCGTCTTGTTTATTTTTCATCACAATAACTGCCTAATAATTCTGTGTTTTCTTTTAAACCTTTTAACTTCTTTCAAAATATTCACGAATAAAAATATGTGCAATATCGATTCACCCGTTCTATTACTTCACAACGTATTGTGGCTAGTACATAATAACTTTCAATCAAAATAACGTTTGTGCACGATGGTCAATTCGCAACGACCATAAAACAGTATTTGTTGCTTTCATTTAAATAGTTATTGATGCTCTTCCGTCCATCTTATGTAACTTCGCTTCAAAATTATTTACTTCTTTCATCAATTTACATCAAAGTTTTATTTCATTAACATAAAACTCTAAGTAATAGTACATAATACTATATTTTATAGTTTTTATTTGGAATTTATGCTAAATAATGGTTGTTGAAGTAGGGTTATATTTGAATCATGCAACTATGAAAGGAAAGGTTGCTACAAATGATTTCATAGAATATCTTTTAAACGTACAATCTTATAAAACATACTGGGAGACGCAAACTTAGGAGAAGTCTTATTTAGCTCTTTTTATTTAAAGCTTCAATAAAATTGTAGCTAATCCAAGTCATATTTCTCTACAGTTGAACTGTATTTTTTTAAATACTTGCTTACATGCTGTTCTGCGCTTTTAGCCTGATAAAATATAAAAAAAAATCATTAAGTTAGAAGTCACTAAACAGAATCTACGCTATGCAATAGAAAAATGCTTTCATATTAAGTATAGACTAATATTGTCAACCCTGTGAAAATATCGTATTGTTCAAAAGAAATTTAAAAAAAAATTACGTAGAATTCGGTCTTAAAAATGAACCGATTTATTCAGAAAGCACTTTTCAAACATCGGGCTCTCATAAATAAAACTATAGATAATTAGTACCAAAGATGTCCATGGACTTTCTGAATTTATCCGGAGAAGTTTTAAAAAAATCATCTTTTTTAGGTACTTAGAAATGTGTCTTTACGTGATGTAATTCCTAAACATACAATGGCAAATGTTTTTGATCGTTTTTTTATATGACTTAACTCTTTATTGTTATGCAATATTTACCAAACAAACCTATCTGAAAATATGATCACATCTACCTTTGACACGTACATATTATATTCCTAAGAAACTCCCGCGAGGATCTTAATATTTAAGTCAAGTGTCCCATTAAGAATATGTGTGAGGACTCTAGCTGACCATGAAATCATGACATTTTCAATTCAAGTAGTTATTTATCTATAAGAGAAATATTGTGCAAACCTGAATGTCCAAATTATTGCAGTCATAAATCATAGATGTATTTACTGTACTTATGTACACACACGCACTTGATAATGTACTTACTAATAATTTATTATTCAAATGAATGCTTTACTGTAATAGCATAATTATGCTGTTACTGTAAATTAAAAAAACGAATTTAGATAAACGAAATTAGAAGTATAGCAATTCAGTGATTGATGAACGAATATCCATGTAGTATAAAAATTCCAATCAGCCTTAATACAGACAGATAGATCAACAAAAGTAGGTACTTGTTTAATCAACAACCTAAAAATTCATTAAAATATGATATTTTAAATCTATGCAGCAGAACTTGCAAAGATAAATTTAGAAAGTTTGAGAATATCGTCATACACACTCACTCATTAAAAAAAGTGGCGTTATTAGCTCTAATCTTTAAGTACATGGTTTAAGGCATAAATATTTATTGCGTTGCGTTGCGTTGCGACCGACAAACAGACAAAACCTGAGATCGACTTATCGGACACGTATTATAAGATTCCTAGCCGACTTCGGCTACGGCGACTATGGGATGCTACTGTGGGATATTTTTACGAGCATGGATGTTTTGCTCTTAGATGGCTAATGTACCAAATTTTTGCGGTAAATACACGTGAACACTGCGGACACGTGAGGGCACCACGTCGTATCTAGCTCATATCTCCTTACTTCTTCAAACACGTGTACCTTATTTTGCACAATACGTCGCCATTCTGCAAGATTGGCAGCATGAAACTCCCAACAAGAGGGATCTATCTGTCTTTTCTTCATATATCTTTCTGAACATCTTTGAAGCGAAGAAACTGGCCACCGCGTTTCCGCTTACCATGTTCCAGTTTCAGAAAAGAACACATGTTTTGCTTTCCTTGGACACGTATTATTACATAGAACTTAGAAGTAACGAAAGCTTAAAAATAATTTAGGTAATCAACTCGTACCTGATATAAGAGGAGACGAATCATTTATTATTTAAATTGAGCACGTCACGTGAGTCAAAACTTATTGAATGATGAATTGAATAAATTACATAAATTTAAAAGTTAATAAGCTTATGCAATATATTGTGGTTCATTAATTTACGGATAACACAGAAATAGCTTTAGAACTGTGGGTCATGGAAGAGTGGAGTATTTATGAATATATTATTATATCCGCATAGCAATCTCATCAGTCTATAAGCAAGCTTAAGTCACTCGATGTACTTGCGCGCGCTAAATACCTACAGGCCGCTGGCTCCCCGGCGGACCTTATACTCAGTTTCACTTTATACTCTGGTTGCCGACAGCTGCATCGCGCGCATACGCTTTTATTTTTAAACTGCAAAAAACGTAATTCGAGATCGAATTGATAATTATATTTTTTAAATACTGTAAAATTCATTGTGAAAATTTAAAGTAAGAGGAGAAAAAGCCCGGCAGCACTATTTATGAAATTATAAAAAAAATATCCTTTTAACCTTATTTGCTCTTGTTTTCCTCAAATTATTTATTAAAACTTTTTGTAAGATTTAGAATATTTTCCACCATACAGTTTAAAAATGAAACTCGTGCAGGATTTTTATCTACTAAAACTATTTAAAAAATATGTTGATGAACTACATATATTTTAAAGCCCGGAAAGAGTAGATAATTAAACCGGTAGGTATCGTAATTTTTGTTGGGAGTGATTTATCTGTTACGTAGTAATTACCTGCTTAGTAACCTGTGCTATATGTCTTACCTATATCGATGATATTTTTGGCTCACACGGTTTTATATCTGTCAGATATGTAAATTATATAACAATCTGTGATCTGACGAGTTTAAAAAGCTGGAAAGTTCTAGATGAGAAAATCTCATGTCATAGGCTTTACGCTTGATATAAAGAATAACTACCTGAATCTAAAAATGAAATGCAAAGATTTAGTAAGAAATACAATAAATAAAAAAGTATTTGCTATAATCTAGGACAGGGGTCGGCAACCTTTTGAGACGGAACAGCCAAAAGTTAATTTACAATATTTTACATTTTTTAAAGAGCCAATTAAATTTGTGAGGGTTGTTGCGGATAAAAATTGTAATTAAAATGTTGTTCACCGTAAAAGGAATTGATGACCTTTTTTTTAGATAAACATGTGAATCAAAATGTAATTGAAAATCTCAGTCATACTATATTTTAGTCTCAATTACAGGTTTTAAGAGTTTTGATAGTAAATAATATTTTTTGACATATGGAACTGGAGAGCCACAACAGACTGTACAACGAAAGAGCCACATGTGGCTCGCGAGCCGCAGGTTGCCGACCCCTGATCTAGGATAAAGTTGTGAAATATGTAGCATGAATTTATGGGTGCGTAAATCTCCAGACGTTTTAATAGACACCTTTAGCCTATGACTAGCGGTGAGACTGCAATAGTTGACAATGTAAGATTTATAGGTTGGTGTACTATTAGTTATACTTTGACAGTAATTAGTTCAATTTCATTTAAAATCATAAATTATATGAATTTGTTTGTTTTTTTTTTAATTCGTACTGTTCTATATTACAAAAACATGTATCTATGTGGTTTCAAGAATGTTTTTGTCTAACTGTAGTTCTTTTTTTAAGTAACGAAAGAACGGCTCGTCCGGCTCCGTCTCAAAACTCTCAAGTCAACCCGTCAAGTCTTCTATGTTTGGCGCCGACTCGTAATTGTTTAGGTATTGGCATTAGTGTGGGAGTTTAGTTAGGCTAACAAGTTTGTTTTTAGTTTTTCATTTCCTTTCTTCTTACGTCACTTTAAGTTTTTTGTAACTAGTATTTTCTTATCTGTATCAAGATATTATTTCTTATTTATTGGAAAATATTAAATCCACTCGATTTAGGCTACCAATGAACGTTACTGATCATTAATGATGAGGCACTTCTGTGGCTTATTTAGCTAATGGAAGATAAGTAGAAACTTTTAAAAGAGGTGATAGCATGCTAATATATGCTTTCAGTAGATAATATTTTCCGGCATATTAGAGCATATGAGTATTTTTAATTTCCTGAGACATCAGTGTAGTTATTTATGTATATTTAGTGGGCGCGGTTGCTTTCATCATTACGTAATAAACCTTACATCATTCAGGAAGTGAATATGTTAATGTTTAATCGGTTGTAAAGGGCTCGGCTTGTTGATAACGTGGGTTCAATGTATTGTTACGTAAGTTAGTGACAGTTTGTGTATACTGATGTCGTATTGTTTGTCTTATACTTTTCCTATTGGTGATGGTAGACTTGCGTTTGATAATCATAACTTTCTCACTTGATGTTACGCGATGGATGTGGTCTATGTTAGAACTCGTCTAGGATCTAGGAATATAAGTCTTTGTAATAAAGAGATGCATCAGTGTAACGAATATTGACATAGATTTAAAAAGTATCAGTGATATTATATAATGTCTATTATTGTAAGAACGATTTTTAGGGTTAAGTACCCAAAGGGTAAAAACGGAACCCTATTACTAAGACTCCACTGTCCGTCTGTCTGTCTGTCTGTCTGTCACTAGGCTGTATCTCATGATTCGTAATAGGTAGACAGTTGAAATTTTTATAGAATGTTTAGGTATATCTGTTGCCGCTATAACAACAACTAATAAATTAAAGGATTACCTACTAGAGACGTATTTTTTTGGCTTATAGTATTAAATCTTGTACGATGGTGCGGAACCCTTCATGCGCGAGTCCGACTCCGCAAATGGCCGGTTTTATTTATGTTTTGTTAGTTATTTTTACCATTATTATCATCAGCGGGTGGGGCGAGACGGCGAGGCGGCGTGAGTAGGTTATAAGGTACTGCGCCCCAGCCTCTGTCTGCCCCAACCTTTAAAGATGGATGTGGGTTTCTCAGAATTTCTCCGTCTCACGTTAACTTATTTACCTGTTCTGGTAAATCAACATCCACTTATGTAATGCCACATTTTATTACGATACGGTACGATGGTAATGTATTCTACGATGACCATTTAAGTATATATGTTGTCAGAAGACAATTATAACTTTTTTGGAGTTAAGTAGCAATATATGTATAAAGCAATAGACAGTATACATATAGAAATACCTATTAACTAGCAAACCGCCCCGGCTTCGCACGGGTAGCAGAGACATCTTCAACAATCATCAACATATTTCAATCAATTTACACAAAACCTTAAAAAATTATACACCTAAACCTTCTATTGGTGAAAACCGCATGAAAATCCATTCAGTGGTTTTTTAGTTTATCGCGAACAGACAGACAAACAGACGCGGCGGGGGACTTTGTTTTATAATATGTAGTGATTTTAACTAATTAGATTATGATTATTGCAATTTATTGAATCATACAATGTACCTACAATTTCTGAAAACCAGATAATTACCACACTGGGTTGTAAGACAATTAGGGTACAAAAATATTAAAGGCAAAGGCTACCTAGATTTTAACAAAAAAACTGTCAGTCGTAGGACTGTACGTCAGAACTGAAAACATAACTTACGTGGGTTCGATTCCCAGCCGCCAAGACAAATAATCGTGTGATGAGCATGACCAAATTACATGAAGTCACGTCTATCAGGAAAAAATTGGTTGTCTGTAAAGTCGATTTCCGGACGATAATTTTACGTGATAACGTCATAAGAAAACATTAATAAAAATTGCATACTTTTATGAATTGAATTGAATTATTATCACTGAATTATCATTATTTTGTATAATACAAAGGAGTTTTTTTTGAGAATTGAAAATGACAATTTTTTCGAAAATTTAAATTTATTTGCACTCGTTAATTGAAATATTTTTTTACTTAAATTATACAGATTAATTGACTTATAAAGTGAAGAGTGAGACTTTATAACATGATAGATGCGTCACAAGCCGAACGCTTAGGCCGATCGTGCCTCTCTATCGCTTGTTCCGCAATCTCGCTTGCACGCTCGGCTCAGGCGGAACGTGACAATGAGTAATGCTTTTTCGTGCGTGCAGCCGGCATTCATCGATTTTTAAGACGTTATCGTTATATATCGTTATCTCGTCAAAAATGCCTAATAAATGTAATTTAAAAATTTTAAAATCAAACATACACTATAAGATAAAGAGGATTTACCTGAACTAAATGTGTTTGTGATTTCATTTATTTCAATGCTTTGACACAGAATACATAAAAAGGTATTTATCACATCTAGTTAGTGTGACATTACTAAATGAGACTTTCTCCATAGTTACATAACTTACCTAATAAGAAACATGTCATACAGTTCTTCGAAGACAGATTAATGTAACATTAACGCCGGGTTAATACGTGACCACTTTCATTGGGCATTTAAAGCGACACGTCGCACAGAATGCGCGCATACGCATAGTATAAGTAGTAGTTGAAGTTTAATAGCTGTTGTTATAGATAGAGAGCTTCATGCTTTTATGCGATTTCTACAATTAAAAACTATAACTATACAAAATTTTAGGACTGCACTCAATGATTTTTAATTTGATTGAAAATTTATCTGTTTGACCGCCAGCCCACGCTTCCAACCCCGGGAGCGACTTCTGGCAGTAAGCGGTATGGTTTTGTCATACACTAAGGAGGTTTTTAGATAAAAAAAACAGTCAGTCGTAGGACTGCACGTCGGAAGTGAAAACATAACTTCACAATGTATTTGCATATACATACACACACACATCTGTAAATATATAATGAGGTTAAAAATAAAAAGTAGGTACTAACATATCTAAATGTATGCATAGGGTACACTGGAAGTTCTGCGCTCCTGGCCGCTCATAAATGTTTGAATTTCGAATGTTCTATTTTTTAAATATAAGAAACTCGGCTCCGTCTTACGAATTTTCGATCAGGCCACGTGTCCTGACACGAGTTTAACATTTTTTACCCATCCAAAAAGTGCACAACGCCGCTAGAGAAGTTTTTCACTCCAAAAATTTCACTGCACTTATCATTTCTGAATTGGTAGCCAGCTTTTAGATTATTAGTTCTTATGACATGAACTCGTGTAAATAATTATGTTATTGTTACATAAAAATGATGATTTAACTAATAATTGCTTCGGATGACAATCACTTTTATGTTTTAAAGTACAAAGAATGTTGACGTATATATATACCAAAGATGTAGGGGTTATTCAGTATATGTTTGCCAAGATCTAGACGTTATTCGAACTAGTTTTAATTATCGGATTTTATATGACGCTTGAAAATAGTTGCTCTGACGTTAATAGGGGTGAGGAGGGGAGAGAGAAGGGTTAGGGCCTCCAGTAACCTCACTCACGCGGCGAAAAGCAATGCAATCATTGCTTCACTGCGGTTTTCTGTAAGGCCGTGGTATCATGGCTCTCCCACGAACAAAATTTGTTATACATATATTTGATCGGTATTAGGTATTCTGAGGAAGGTAGCTGGGAGGGACTGAATGCGGAAGGCGGAGGACCGAGTACTATGGCGCACAATGGGAGAGGCCTATGTCCAGCAGGGGAGTAGAATAGGCTAATTGATTGATTGATTGATTAGGTATTCGCTTTATTTAATGCGTAAAATCTTGAACGTTTAAGTACAAATTATCGGGTCAATTTGTGTCGAATGTTTCATAACATTCGGTAAAATTTACACTTGTCGTAAAAGGCAAAGAGAACACTTTTCTTCTTAGGTGTGTCTTCGTGACTGATAATCTTTACGACTGTGGGTTTTCACATTTATAAGTAATTTTACCTTAATGCTTTTGAATCTACCGCAAAGATTAGAACAACATTGCAACGTTGAAATATTACCTTGCGCGGTACAGCAGCCATAGTTGAGGCTTTGGAAATCTCACTTTTGTATTGTCAGTGGCTGTTTACTATGAGTGATTTTAAGAACGATTTTAACATACGTCAACATTCTTTGTACTTTAAAACATAAAAGTGATTGTCATCCGAAGCAATTATTAGTTAAATCATCATTTTTATGTAACCAATAACATAATTATTTACACGAGTTCATGTCATAAGAACTAATAATCTAAAAGCTGGCTACCAAATTCAGAAATGATAAGGTGCAGTGAAATTTTTGGAGTGAAAACTTCTCTAGCGGCGTTGTGCACTTTTTGGGATGGGTAAAAAATGTTAAACTCGTGTCAGGACACGTGGCCTGATCGAAAATTCGTAAGACGGAGCCGAGTTTCTTCTTCTCTAGCGGCGTTGTGCACTTTTTGGGATGGGTAAAAAATGTTAAACTCGTGTCAGGACACGTGGCCCTGATCGAAAATTCGTAAGACGGAGCCGAGTTTCTTATACTTTCCTTGTAAGAATTTCACATATTATTATTTTAAACATAGAGAAATCCTTACCATAACAAGTCAACAGTCCCGTATTAAAATTACATGTTTGATTATTAAGATTGGTTTAATTGCACACCTTGCCAACTGTTATTAAGTCCCACGCCACACAAGTTAGCGAATTTTTTTTTCCATACTTTTTGTTATTTTATATACTCATTTGTTAATTTTAATTGCAGTAAATAAAATTAAAATAATAATAGAGTACATAGTCTCGATATTGTTTGAATTTTTTTTGCAAAAGTGATACATTTTGTCATTATTTATTTAGAAACGATGCAGTTGACGGTAAGAGCTTAACATATACTATCACGTTTGAGTCTGTTAGGCAGTCCGTTAGTCCATAGCCGGTGAAACGTCCAGCTGTCAGAGCTATACCCCCCGTCGAACGCCCCCTCACCCCCCGACGGGCCCCGCGCGGTGCGGAGGGGGTCAACTGTGTCGCGGATTTTTAACAAAAACCTTTGTAACAGCTAAAATATAACAGCTACAGCGAAGATAAAAATACTGACAAATAGCTAGACCTCTTATAGATGCCAGTTATCTACTTCAAAATTCGATAGTAATAATCTATAATACTTAAAATGAGGTTTATTACGAGGTCTCGAGTGAAAAAAAAAAAAAAATCTATAAATTTGTTTCGTAAGCCTAAAATACAATATTTATTTAAAATAAAACATTTAAAAACAAAACTAGGTTCAATTCCCTTTCATATGATACTAATATGTTGATATATAATTATAATCTTATTAGAATTTATTCACATTAGAAAGTTGATCTATTTAGAATTGCCGAAAATCCGCTCAAAACGTCCAGGCAATTAAGAGGCCCAATACTTTTTTACATCTAAAATAAATAAAAATAAAAATACTGGCATATAGCTAGACGTATATAGATGGAAGTTATCTATTTTTAAAATTCAATAGTGAATATTTATAATACTTAAATTGAGGTTTAATATGACGCCTCGAGTAAAAAAAAAAAAAAATCTAGAAATTCGTTTCGTAAGCCTAAAATACAATATTTATTTAAAATAAAACATTTAAAAATAAAACTAGTTCAATTCCCTTTAATATGATACTAATATGTTGATATATAATTATAATCTTATTAGAATTTATTCACGTTAGAAAGTTGATCTATTTAGAATTGCCGAAAATTCCGCTCAAACGTCCAGGCAACTAAAGAGCCCAATACTTTTTACATCTAAAATAAATAAAAATAAAAATACTGGCATATAGCTAGACGTATATAGATGGAAGTTATCTATTTTTAAAATTCAATAGTGAATATCTATAATACTCAAATTGAGGTTTAATATGAGGCATCGAGTAAAAAAAAAAATAAATCTAGAAATTTGTTTCGTAAGCTTAAAATATAATATTTATTTAAAATAAAACATTTTAAAACAAAACTAGGTTCAATTCCC
>OY982569.1:20318460-20386942 GCA_963859945.1 Euplagia quadripunctaria | reverse complement strand
CGTAAGCCTAAAATACAATATTTATTTAAAATAAAACATTTAAAAATAAAACTAGGTTCAATTCCCTTTAATATGATACTAATATGTTGATATATAATTATAATCTTATTAGAATTTATTCACGTTAGAAAGTTGATCTATTTAGAATTGCCGAAAATCCGCTCAAACGTCCAGGCAACTAAAGAGGCCCAATACTTTTTACATCTAAAATAAATAAAAATAAAAATACTGGCATATAGCTAGACGTATATAGATGGAAGTTATCTATTTTTAAAATTCAATAGTGAATATCTATAATACTCAAATTGAGGTTTAATATGAGGCATCGAGTAAAAAAAAAAATAAATCTAGAAATTTGTTTCGTAAGCTTAAAATATAATATTTATTTAAAATAAAACATTTTAAAACAAAACTAGGTTCAATTCCCTTTAATATGATACCAATATGTTGATATATAATTATAATCTTACTACAATGTATTTAAATTAGAAAGTGATCTATTTAGAATTTAGAACTTTCTCCACGTATCGTAATCGTTAAAGGGGGCTGTAGTAAATTACAAAAAACGTAAAATCCATTTTTTTTTTTTTTTTAAATATTAATAATAACCAGTCTTCCTAATTACCAGATAAAATTTATTAAAATATATGATATACCATATAAAAACATTACGATTAACCGGCAAACAAAGACGAAATAAGGCGAAATTTTAATCAAAACAAAATAAAAGTTATTTGTATCACATCGAAAAACATACTTACAGACTTTGGATTCTTAAAATTTTTAGATATCCTAAAAGAATGGCTCATAACGATAATTTTGATATATAATACTAATACAAAAGCATAATAAATACATTATTACTTACATTTTAAACGCAGAGCTCAAACAAACAAAATACACAAAAAACACAGAGTCCGGAAACACTCACGCGACATTTCGATCACCATTTTTAATAATTACTGGTAAATTATTGGCGTGCCCTACCACAGACTAATATATACCCATAGACGCAGGATTTAATAGAGAAGAGACTGATATAAAATTTTTAGTCGACTCACGAGCGGGAATAGTCGAAAAACAAGATTCAAAATTATAAACCGTCTAACGCCCACTACGTTTCGCGCCATACATTTTTGGGCCTCTTTTGTTGCCTGGGCGTTTGACGGTATAAAGTTTTGGGCCTCTTTTGTGGCCTGGGCGTTTCACCGTACATTTTAAATAAATATTGTATTTTAGGATTACGAAACATTTTTTTTTTCATCCGAGACCTCGTAATAAACCTCATTTTAAGTATTATAGATTATTACTATCGAATTTTGAAGTAGATAACTGGCATCTATAAGAGTCTAGCTATTTGTCAGTATTTTTATCTTCGCTGTAGCTGTTATATTTTAGCTGTTACAAAGGTTTTTGTTAAAAATCCGCGACACAGTTGACCCCCTCCGCACCGCGCGGGGCCCGTCGGGGGGTGAGGGGCGTTCGACGGGGGGTATAGCTCTGACAGCTGGACGTTTCACCGGCTATGGACTAACGGACTGCCTAACAGACTCAAACGTGATAGTATATGTTAAGCTCTTACCGTCAACTGCATCGTTTCTAAATAAATAATGACAAAATGTATCACTTTTGCAAAAAAAATTCAAACAATATCGAGACTATGTACTCTATTATTATTTTAATTTTATTTACTGCAATTAAAATTAACAAATGAGTATATAAAATAACAAAAAGTATGGAAAAAAAAATTCGCTAACTTGTGTGGCGTGGGACTTAATAACAGTTGGCAAGGTGTGCAATTAAACCAATCTTAATAATCAAACATGTAATTTTAATACGGGACTGTTGACTTGTTATGGTAAGGATTTCTCTTATGTTTAAAATAATAATATGTGAAATTCTTACAAGGAAAGTATAAGCAATCAATGGACATCGTTCACATAACGAAATGGAAATTCAGTTACGCAACAAAACCAATTTTGAGCGAACTGCAATAGCTATTTGTAAAATGTTGCAAAAAATAGATGTTTCTCTCAGTTTTTTTAATATTTCTTTAGTTGCGTGTAAGGTACCAGTTAAATCTTACTTTCCAAATCTCTGCACGGCTTTAATAGATATATCAAACCGCGTGGAATAGTGTATTTATATCGAATCAACAGCCTAAAAAATAAGTTTCAAGCTTCTAGCTCTAAACATGACGATACTTCTATACAACTTTTCATCCCCACCTTTCAACCCCTTACACTCCTTTTTTCGCAAAAAAAATAGCCTATGTCAGGCTCTAGACCATCTGTGTACCAAATTTCATTTAAATCGGTTCATTAGTTTTGGCGTGAAAGGGCGACAGACAGAGTTACTTTCGCATTTATAATATTAGTAAGGATAGTAAGGATTATCATGCCAAAAACTTATTTAATTTGGTATAATACTTGGTCGTTAATAATGGATTTCAATGTATGCAAAACATTGCAATGTTATTGTTATTCCAAATGAAATAACAATAAACAAAAATTAGTTGAGTTCTTATTATATTAAGAACAATTATAAAAACATATGTTTGTATTTAAATCAGCTATTTAATAGAAATGGAGCTTTAACTTGACCAAAATTAATCAAAATATTATATTACAAGCTGCGCCGTTTCACCCGCATAAGTCCCGATGCCGTGGTAATATCGGGATAAAAAGGAGCCTATATGTTAATCCAGGTGTCCAGCTATCTACATACCAAGTTTCATCCCAATCGGTTAAGTAGTTTTTGTGTGAAAGAGGAACAAACATCCATACATCCATATATCTTCACAAACTTTCACGTTTAAAATATTAGTATTAAATACAAATGGAGCTTTACCTTGACTAAAATCAAATCAATATATTTTAACACTAGCTGCGCCCCGCGGTTTCACCCGCATAAGTCCCGATGCCGTGGAAATATCGGGATAAAAAATAGCTTATGTGATTAACACATCCAGCCACAGCCACCACTAGGTGTCCAGCTATCAACATACCAACTTTCATCCCAATCGGTTGAGTAGTTTTTGTGTGAAAGAGGAACAAACATCCATACATCCACAAAAACTTTCACGTTTATAATATTAGTAGGATAATAGAGTATTATTACAGTTCACATTATCATTAAAGAAGGTTTAGTTAAAAAATGATTAAAAAACCATCGTTGAATAACAAGTCATTAACAAGTAATGTATATTTATATCTACAGTATGTCAAGGTTTTCTTTTATCCCGTGTCTAAGGCCTGACGTCGATTACCATATAAACACTGTTATCAGACTATTAATATATACCTACCAGGCCTTAGTCGAATCACATCGTCTCAGTACTAAATATGAATTAATCATATTTTAAACTAACTGCGCCGCGGCTTCTTTCGTTCGTTCTGTTACGCCTTGACTATGTATGTGAATACGGAGTGCTGTGTCAGCGCCCTCGATGTTCGGGATAGGGATGAGCAAGTCATAGGACAGTTACTGTTAGTCTTGTTCAGTAACCAACACGCGACGGACGGGTGCCTAAAGGTTCCGATAGCCTAGTGACCTTCTAGTGACATCCCTGTGTATCCTAAATATTATATACTGTGTGTGTCATTCAATAAATCTTTTTTTTAAACCCCCTCATACATGATCCGCGTATTTCGTTCTATTTATATTTTTTCTAGGAACCGTTTACCAAAATAAAAGTAGCCTAAGTTCCATCAGCTATCTGCCAGTTAAAAGTCCTGTGGAAATCGGTACACCCGTTCCGGAGATTAGCCTGCAGACAGACTGACAAAATTAAAAAAAAAATGTTTTTGTGTAAATACCGTGTCATAATTTTTTTTTGATCATAATATATTTACTTCTATAACTTTAACATTTACAAGTTTACTTCATGTATTGTCGTCGTCTTTCATTAATTTAAATGAAAATCATGGTAGCACGAAGCACACGGTAGAGCTGTTACAACTCTGATACGTTTTTTATGATAATTCTTTGACTCACCATCTAAAATTAATTTCATCAATAATGTTGACAACGGTAAAGGTAAAAAATGTTTAACAATGATAATATATAATCTATCAAAATTGAATTTAAAAAAATAAACCGGTCAATAAATTTGTGTGACAGAGATAACGGCAGTTTCAAGTTTTTGTAATTTTATCTCTTGAAGCAAAAAAATAAAATAGAAAAAGTTACGTTATTATTACGGGAGCCTATGGATATTATTACTCTATGATTACTCTATGGTCTATTACCAATATGCGAGATGCGAATGGTCGTGCAACACTCTGATATCTCCACGAATTGAAATGTTTTATTTAAACGGTTTTTAGTTTGTGTTGTTATGGGTCAAATCAAGTAATTGAAGTTTTACCCCTTACCTATGAAACCGAAATGGCCGACTGCTTACATATTTTTTGACAACCTTCTCAATATGGATATCAAATAAAAAGGCTTGACTAGTAGAATACAGTACACTATGAAAAAAACAAAATCCAAGATAAGAAAAAAGACAGAGAAGAACCGAAACCGAACCCTTTAACCCGAAACCTCTTACTTCAGATAGTGGCACTCTCATGTTTCTAGTTCACAGCGTGCGTTGGTATGCATCTTAACCGCATAAACATTTCAGCGAGTGTGTATGCAACTTAGCTTTTATGAACCCTTTGTCCAACGGAGATAAGTGAAGTTATGAAAACCAAACGACCACCACCTCAACGTAGCAAATTTCTGGTGGAACTGCGGGAAGACACTTTTTAATTTTTTATAATGTCAACACTAGTAATAGATGTACTATGTAGCTTTAATATCAACGCAGTGTTATTGTCCGTTTGATGACTAATTCGAAATTTAAAAAAGTTTATAAAATCCGATGAATTCCATTGTCAAACAAAATGGCAGTAAAGTTTCGTGATGTGAATTGTAATTGGGATGTTGTTTATGGTTTGTGAGATTGACATGGGTCAGTTTGATACGACTGTATTATTATTGTTTTGTTTTGTAAATATTTTGATACTTGTACATCGTATAAGTGGGTATTAAAGTATTTGCAAGATCCAAGTCTCAAGATTAATATAACAACTGATACTCGAGACGTTTACTGTTATTTTAAAAGAGAATGTGAGGCTAAACGGCCCTAACATCATTCAAAGGTCTCGAACTAATTTATACCTGTCTGCAATTAAATAGTCGAGTTCGCGGAGATCTTTATTATCTAGTCACGTTTTCCTGTCTTTTGCAGTATCCTCATGAATGTAGATCAGTTGTTATAGCTCAGTTGGACCTTGGAAACTGATTAGGCATTACATTGCACCCATTCACTCTAGATCTTTGTTTATAAAATTACGGAATCGTGTAATTTTTTATGTAATACCTTTATTGAACGAGAATATCGTGTTTTTCGAAAAAAGCGAGGTCTATGAATAAGCACTTTTTAACCTACTGTTAGGGTACATACATAGTTTATCTAACTTTTAATCATTCTATTTATTTCGTCCTGTTTCATGGTTTGTCTGTTTCTTTTCAAGACAAGTATTTACAACAAACTAAAAATTGTCATCGACTGTACTGTCAAGTCTTCTAACCTTCCAGGAACCAAATTTAAACTACTTATATAAGAATGTAACATTTATTTCCTATACGCTACGATCTCCTCGCAACTATGCAATCATTTATATCGTGTTGTGAAGTTTGAAAGTCTTGGCAAAAACTTACGTCAATAAGCTTTAAGTGTAAAAAATCAGGAATGTTTCACAGAGTTAAGTGTTCATTACATCACCAGTGCACCTGGTCAGAGGACGTTACTCTGTTGTCTGAGGTTGTTCAACGTAATTATACTTTTAATGCCACCGGAACTTTAAACACGTCATTAAAGAGATAGTATCGCCGACAGTCTGCAGATTCTCACTTCGCCATGATTAGAAACATCCCGACGCCGCTGTCATTAATCATTAGCAGAGCTTTCCATCTATACTTATTTTACTCATACCAATCCTTAATGACTCTTATTGTGAATGAAATAAGAGATAAATTTCAATGTTTTAGTAAAAATATTCATGTATTTACAAAGTATGAGCACCCATAGAGTGCACTGTATGAGTCTTATGATAAACTAAATAGTGGGTATGTCGGATGGCAACGGATGCAAAATGAAGCTACACTCACAGCGGATGGCCGCTGGCATTCGTAGCGTGTTTTCCTGTTCAGTTGTGTTGATGTTTTTTAATCGTTTTGCTTTAGGTTCCACTTTTAAATAGAAGTGTTATATAAAACGCAATTAAATATGATGTTTATTTTGACTAACTACATAATAATACACTTTATCAATTACTGGCCTAGTTTAATAGTATGATATCTTAAAAAAAGTGTGTTTGTGTATTTATATTTTAGATTTCTTACGTGACTGTTACCTTGCTGTAAACCTTATTAAATTCTGACTGATTTCTTTGCTATACCTTCATAACAGTTTATAGACTGAAAACCAATCATGTAAGGAACTAAAAGTGTTATTATAACTCAAAAAATGTAAAGATTTGAGTTGTTCAATTATTTCTGAACATATAAATTGTTTTTTTTGTGATTGTTTAGTTTTTTTTACATGGCAACATTGTTTTTTTTACGACAATTTTTATGTCAAATATCTTCGCCACCACTCTTTACGGTGGCCATTAGTTAGCTGTTGTATACGTTGAAAATAAATTAATTTGTTAACTACAAAATTTTATCCTTTATCTTTACAATTTTTTTTTTGTTACAGACGCAAAGAATGGACTGCGGAGCCAATGAGCTGGGCAGGAAACTGCGAATTGATCAGGTAAGCACACAACGACGGATTATTTATTTTTTTTTTTTATTTGCTCTTTCTGCACCATGGCAATCTGTTGGATACAACAATAAGCCACTGCTTTGTCTGATAACTTTATATCTGCTTATGGCTTTATAGCGTAGCGAGACACTTTTCGGGTAGGTGTCTCATTCCGTCCTGATAAATCTACTATTATTGAACACAAATATTTTAACAGCCTATTTATAATAAGTTAAAATATGCATATTAATATAACAATATTTTTTTACACGTGACAGTTTAATTAAATTTGTAAAAAATCGTAGACAAATTTAAATCTACCAATAGCTCATAGAATTATGCTTAATCATCAATTATAAAAAAAATACTATCATCCATAGGTAATACTCTCACAAGTCACACGTAAGTGGCGTGCGTGTCAGCTGTCAAATTGACGTTAGTGACGTAACCGGTTTGGCACACCTGTGGGCAAAAAGTAGAGTATTCGATCAGCTTTTAGTAGGTTAGTATTTATGACTTGTAATTATAAACTTGTTATGATATTATTGAAAGTCAATTACTCTGCATTTAAAACTTTATCTAACCTTACAACTTATGAGTGTTCAGTTTTTTATTAATCTTAATCGTTTTGCTAACTTATTTTAGATGTATTTATATTCAGTTGAGTGGTTTATTGAGTGGAATTTTAGAAACACCCACAACGGAAGCCTTGCTCAAATTGGAAGTCGCTCTTTCCCATAAGTATCTACAGCCTACTGAAACTCAGAATAGTTATGGACTTGCGTTGTTTTACTTTAGTGGAGTAAGTGACTCCACTCACTGCAGTAAATTTGAGGGTCCAGGAGGAAATTCTTACTTAGTAATCTTTTTGTCCGTGTTGGTATGTCGGAAACGTTAAGGTTGCCAGGAAAGTAATTTTTGTAAGCGTATGTTTGGGTAACGAAATAGATAAGAACGATTTTGTCAGTGATTTATCCAGTATTTTTTTTTCAAAAAAAGGTTTGTATTTTATTAACAAACTCCTTTGTCAGCAGTTAAGGAATAGAATTAGAAAAGTAATTTCTATGAGTTCAACAATAGGTCCTTATTCTCATGTTACGCAATCAAAGAGCAATAAAACAAAACCGATATCAGAACCGCTTCTATTCGATATCATAAGTCGTGATCGGTTTACGTAACGGTCCACTAGCCCGCACTGTGCTTTCGCGTAAGATGGTCCGATATATCGACTACAGTTCACCGATACAGTACTCATTATTGAACTGTACAATTCGAATCGATTCCAATTATTTCTATAAAAAGCTCAATTGTCAAATTAAATTTAAAGTAATTTCTTACTTTTTTTTTATGAACGACCGACTTAAGGCGGTACACATTTTTATACAATCTAGTTGGCAAAAAAGCACGCGGCCTATCAGATGCTAAGCGATTACAGGTGTGATAAACATACACACCCACACATACACACGCACGCACACGCGCTTGCGTACACGCACTCACGTTAATTTTCCAGCCCCCGGGAACAGTAGTTTTTTGGATGAAAGGTCCTTCTCTGTACGTGTATCCAAAATTTCATGAAGATTAGTTGAGTAGTAAAGAGTAACAGGCAGGCAGATAGAGTTACTTTCGCATTTATAATATTAGTTCCTAATCATTTATAGCATTAGGAACTAATATAGGATTTCCTAGGATTTTGTGCTAAACAAACATTAATTTTCAAGGTATGTGTCGTATTTACAAAATAGTCGAGTACATAAATGTCTACCACAACATTTTTTTTTTTTATGGTATAGGGGGCAAACGAGCAGACGGGTACGGGTCACCTGATGGTAAATGACTACCGCCGCTCATGGGCACCTGCAACTCGAGAGTCACGAGTGCGTTGCCGCCCTTTAAGGTGGGAGTAGGAGAAGAGGGGGAGGGGGGAAGAGTTGGAAGAGGGGATAGAAGGGAAGGACGGGAATAAGGGAGAGGGAAGGGTTAGGGCCTCCGGTAACCTCACTCACGAGGCGAAATCCAATGCAAGCATTGCTTCACGGCCGGTTTTCTGTAAGGCCGTGGTAACGAGCGGAGTCGAGCCGGCCCATACGTGCCGAAGCATGGCTCTCCCACATAAACATTTTCACAATTTCAAAACTGACGAAACATACAAATGAAATATCTATATATTGAATATTTTGAAATATTGAATATTGATATATTGAAATAAATACTTGATACGACACCCTTCCTATACAAGTGAAATATTCGGTTGTTCACATACTACTGAATCGATTCCGATTGGCTTGCGTGCATCATTGCACGTGCATCGTCTGTAAAAATCAACGCAGGCAGTTCGTTCCAGACTTTGGCGATCCAAACCAAAAAGGAGCCGTCAAAGCGTTCCAGTTCGACGTTTTGGTGTTTGGACAACGACTTCATCTAGTAGTCCGATGAACGAATAGTAAAAACCTTTTAAGTACGGCTTATTTGTTCGCTATTATTTGTTCTGTGTCTGGGTGTAATTTATTTATACGTATGTATTTGGTAATATATAAGTATGTTTATCAGCTGTCTGGTTACCATAGTAAAGGCTCTGCCTAATTTGGGATCGGCGAGGTGTTCAAGTTATTATGCACACAAATCAGGTACACTATTAATGTGAACTTACTTAGAACACAAGACTACAATTTGGTTGGAGGAGAGAACAATACATATTAGTAATGTTTCATCCATGTAATAGTCTTTTAAAAAAAATTTAAAGAAATTCGTGAACACTTCCAAAACACTAAATAGCGACACTATTAGACCCAAAAGCATCAAAGGTGAACCTTACACAAACGTCCATCCATATTGAGAAAAACTAGCTTTTACCAAAAGAAGTAACCCAAAAAAAAACAAATACAGGTTTATCATCTAATTAATATAAAAAAGTAGGTTACCTAATAACACCCACGGGTTAGCCCAATCTATCTCGAACAAGACCACACCGCCCCACGTATTAGCGTATCTTTATAAAGAACAGCTAAACAAATTGCATTTTTAATATTACTCAGAATACATTTATATTCATAATGTTATAGACAACAAAACCGGTTCGACTATAGATGACAATAAGGCTTGTACTGCTTTCAAAGAGCTAATTCGGGATATTTAGTACAGTATTATGAAAGTAAAACTTGTGGCGTATTAAAAGCGAATGCGATTAAAATTACGTTATAGATTGAAGAAAATAACGTTAGCTAAATTCTGAAATAAAAAATTAGTCAGACAGAAAAAATAGAAATGGATCATTTGGAAACATAATACAGATAACGCAAATTGCAAAGTAACCCCTTAATCTTGTGCTGTAATTGCGCCGGGGCTTCCACCTCGTAGGAACGGGATAACGTCCCCCCAGCACAAAGGGAAGATCCTCCGACCATGCTGGTGGTGATGGTTCCTGGCGGACTGTGGCCCCACGGTTGATGTTGGGATGTATAATACATATAAATAAGCATATGGTATAGTAATCTGCGCGAGAAGTTTCATTGTGCGATGCAATTTCAGTAGATACTACGGACATAGTTCGGATTGTCATCGGATGAATTCGAAGTATGTTTTTGTTGTATGTGGATGTCGCCTCTATACATATACATAATATAAGTACACAGTTGTACCACACATTTATCTCTTAACATACATAAACTTCTTTATATAATTCGAAACATAAAAACCATTGCAGTTTTTTTTTTGTTGATTAAGTGGAAGATCCTACATGGATGTCCTTCGCTTTGGGGAGGCGAAGGGGTTTGTCGGAATCTTACCGACTAAAAACCAACCCGGTGTTCCACTACTTGCCTATGATCAGGGGAGCGAGAATCGCTATTGCATTCTTCCGCAAAATTTAGGTTATAACTCAACTTAACTAAATCCAAATTAACTCCTGGAATACGTAACTTTACATGTGGGCTTACCTAATTATTGCCAGTTAACCACTCCCATCAAAAGTAATAATTAGAATATTACATTAACGACTGGTAAGTGACACACACCCTTAATTAGTTGGTTAATAGAAATTATCAATTAAAATAGAATAGAATCTCTTCGGGAGTTTTACAGAGAAAATTAATCTATTCATACACATTTACATTCTTTCTTTCTTTCTCTCGAAATGCGAACGTTACTTTGTAACTCTTTCACGCCTTAAATACTCAGCCGTACGTTATTAAATTTTGCATACACGTTGCTTTGAGTTGCGTTGCGTTGAGGTACAGAAAAGGGCATAGCTGTACTTTTCATTCAGAAGAAAAGTACTATTCCCGTGGAATAGATAGGAAACTTTTATGCGAGTGAAGTTTCTGGCAAAAGTGAATAATAAATATTTCTCAATTTCGATTAAGATTACTTCATAATTGGCTTTAAATGACAAGTGCAGTTAGGCCGTAGCAGAGTAATGATCCAGGCTATCTAGGTGACGGTTGGTCACGGACACACAATAATATTACTTTCTGTAAAACTGGTTAGCCGTGGTCTACTATGCAATGGAGTCGATTCTACAGTCTTTAATTTAAATTCGAACAGATTCTGCCTTGACCTTCTACTGACTAATTATTACTTTCCTACAAGGATACAAAACTTTATTATAATTTGCCGATTTTCTGTAGAACTTCTCCAGGTAGTTTTTAGGCGTGTGCGGCGTTTATTACAAAATCGATATCGATCGATAGCTTCCGATCTCTTTCTTAGCACTGTGTTACAAACTCACAGCTAAACGGTATTCAGTGAAGTCGGAAGGTTCGTGGGAAAAAATATGTATATGTCGAGTCATCGTGTCAGTGGTGCCAGCGCGTTAAGATTTCTCTTGTCTACCTTCTCTTAGCAGCTCGGTGTTTGATCTCGTAACTGACTTTAAAGCAGTAGGTTGGAATTTGCGTAAAATTGGTGAGCGGATCAAAGCCATTTAAGCCAAATTCAGGTATATGGATTTTGCAGTACTTTGCTTATGGACTTTTTATTAGTCTACTTTTTAATGAAACAAGGTGAACAGAATCAGAATCACACGACCTGCCAAATGGCAAGAAGTTACCTGTACCTATGGAAGATTAAAGGGAAACTTCAAACCATCTAATCTTGAAATTTCTACTAAACCAACTCTATCCTCTCCATCATAAAGTTTTGGCGGCCATATTCAACAGAAAATCACTATGTGTGCGAACTACTCACCTGACCTCAGTGACGGCACGGTGGTGTTGGAGCAAATTGGGGCAAATCGATAATGTTTTATTTTTTTCAAGTACCATGGGTGTATAAATGACCTAACCTACCTGTTGTTCTTAAAAGAAATAGTTTGAAACCACTGCCTTGAGGTAAGACATCAGCAATAGGCAAACAGTCCTCTGGAAATAGGTTGTAAAATAATAATAATTATTAAGTATAAATATTATTTAAGTTTTCTGAAATCGAAATACCGATATTTCAATTTCAGATAACTATGACAGTCCATTTTTTGACTAACTTTTGAACTTTCGCGTTCCATTATACAGAATTATATAGTACATAGGGGAATTACGTAAGTCAGCCTGTAACCACGGCCTGCACTGGTTGAAACATCTGGCAATTCACAGGTATGTAATACCTATTACGTGATCGCTTTAATTCCCGTACGAATACATAGTCCATGTTTGCTATCATGCATTACATGCATTTGTGCATAATAATCTTTTTTTTTTCTCAGAAAAGTAGGAAACACTGTCAGTTTATCCTTGAGAATGTAATTCCAAAATGTACTCCTGCGATTAATGACAGACAATGTGACACTCGAAGTTTCGAAAGATGGTTTGAAGCGACGGCGACGGCTATCCATCACGGGCCAGGCTGCACCGTCCGGACCGGTCCGCAGAACGGTACACAACACCATAAGGCGAAGTCTTACTCTTAACTTGTACCCAATACTAAGAATCAACTAAAATTTGTATAATTTAGCTTGGCATAAGCAGGATTTCTCGTTTGAAATAACTGATTATATGTAGACGCAACGCTTTATATTGAGGGCAACATTTTTGGGTTTTATTTTATATTTTCAGAGAAAAAGTTTTCAATGGTGTCACGTAACGTTCAAGAGTTATAATAGAACCTGTTTTCTTACAAAAGCCAAGGAAAAAAACACATTTAGTAATTTTCATCTAATGACTGAACTTGTCATTTAATGTCTGTTCTGAGCAAAAAAGTAATGCAAGCAAGCATGTATTTCTTTTTTGTTTTTTTTTGTTTGAAAGAGACAACTCCCGCATTAGGAATTACTCCTATGTCGCGGGGGACTTTACAAACATAGAAACAACGGACACAAAGAACACCCAGACTCAGGTGGGAATCGAACCCACGACCTATAAGCATAGCGGTCAGGGTCACTAACCACTAGACCAACAAGCCAGTCAATGTGTATGTAAACATACAGCGTTGGACTTAATGCTATAGAAATTTTACTAGCCAATGTTTGGGTGATACACAAATAAATATAGTAAATACATCATTATTTGTAGTCTTATATGAAGAATGGGCCTATCTATGGGCATTCGTTTGCCATATATTTGAATTTGCCGAAGCAATCACACTATTGGAAGATATAACTGGTTGTTGCCCATAGATTTCATTGAGCATCGCGCGCCATGACTACGCCAATTCGGTATACTAACGTTTGTAATATAATAGAATTACTTGGGGTGTCATCTATTTCAAATAGAGTTCTTTTTTAAATTAAAAAAGAAGCAGTAGCGTTCTAATTTTAAAATATAATTCCACACACGCTTCAACATCTCATCTAACCGTTAACAGACATCGGATATGTGCCGATAGCGTTTTTATCCTCGGCAGTTGTACATTTCCGTTGGTAAGGTACTTACTAGAACTTACCCTTAATGACAGTAGGTACCTGTTGAGTCAAGTTATACGAGTTTACTATGTGGACTATTGGGTTAAGTCCTTTACAATGTTCTACTGATTGAGCTGTTGCTAAACTGCTGCTGCTGTTGTTTTTAAAAATGAATTTCCGGGAGTAAGTCACTCAGTTCCATCGAATACTTACCTAATTTTACATCTTTAAAAATTAAACTTACATGTATCCTTTAAGTTCGCCGAAGTTATAATTATTTTTTAAATTAACGATTTCGAATAATTGATTGATTAAATTTGACTTTGAACAAAATTTTTAATAACATTTGGTGCCTAATAAAAAAACTCAGGATTAGATACACTTAAAAGAAGTAGCTGTATTCGTATGTTATGTTAACCTTATTGACGTGATATTCTTTACAATTAGTTACTTATATCATCAGTCATTTCGTGACAACTGCCTGTGATCTCAAGAAACGTGAATCAATGGTGATTATGCTTATTTATTCGTTAAGGTTTCAATGGGTTTAAAAAAAAAACAATGATACTATGAATAGCTGATGAGTCTTTTGAACCTGTGATCTCTTTACAATTGCCTTTAGAGGTTCTCATGCAAATACCAAGTTACTTACTTCAATAGAGCAAAACGCTCTGCTGTCGCCTTTGCCCCTTGCGGCGGGACTGTGGTTTTACTAGTACATGCATCATCACGATCAGGATTACTTAAACGAAGTTGCTGTACGTTATTTTCTATTATTCAAAGTTATTCACTTCATGGTACTTACATTAGAATAGATAGAATGTTTAACAATTAAACTCACGCGACCGTCTGCCATTATATTTGTAAATGAGCTATCACACAAATGTTTTGAATGAACAGTTCACGGACACAACGGTCCATTGGCATTTAAAAGTAAATCTGGCAGTCTTTAAGTTTTACATTTTTATTTTACGATCCTGAAATAACGTGAAGTTAATAAGGAAACAATAGCGCAATGCAATCAATCCATTATCTGTGTTATGTCATAAGGCAAACCATAAGGAAATTTCCGCTTCAACGATAAAACGGTGTAGTTTTAACGTGTTAAGACTTGTGACACCTATAAGCGCGCGTGGCGGCGGCACTCTTTAGTACAACAAATTTACGTAACTTTTTTTTATGGACTCTATCTTGCGTTTAGTGTCAACGCAGAGATTCCGCCAATGTCAAGTGTTAAGTTACGTAACTTTGGCGAACCGCGCGTTTGTCTAATGTCATCGTGACATCTCTGCAATGCGCATGTTTTTGATAATTGCCACTAAAAATAATATTATTGCATTTACTTTTCAAAGAGGTTTGTTGTTGGTTGGGTTGTTACAACTTTATACAATTTCTAATTTCTCCATACACATATACAGTTGTATATCTATGGTGGATGCGACGACATTTAAGTAACAAAATAAAAAAAATTGTAACTTTTCCCAGAAAATCCGAAAATTCGGTTAAACCGAAATTGAATTTACTGATGTGAGTGAACATGTTTATTACAAAAGGGTCTGACCGCGTAAAGGGTTTGGATTAAATTGTGATAAATGTGTAAAAAGTATTAAAGGATAAGTTAAGAAAAATGTCAAAATTATTCATTTATTATTTTTGACACTTTTCTTAACTTATTCTAAATACTTTAAGAAAAGTGTCAAAAATAATAAATGGATAATTTAGAATATACCGTTGTTCTTTTAGACAGTAAATACTAAGTAGGTACTTGAATGTTCAAAGGAATGAAATGAAGTGATTTTTTGAACACATTACATCCGCATTTTATACTGGGGCACTTAAACATATTAAAGCTATTATTACTATTATAGTAATCTTTAAAGCTGACAACGTCGCAACAAATTGCTTCGAATCCCACACAAAAAGCCGGTTTCAAATTAATCTAACCTGTCATTATTTTCATTCATAAAATATCAGACATAATCGTATAACTTCTCTCATAAAAACTTTTGCCATTAGTTTGAACTTTATAGTTCCAGGAATAAAACTCATTTCTCAAAATGTGATATTTTGATGCCATTTGATGCAGGTATACGAAAAAATGTTACATTGATCCCTTGTTCGGTTCGTTTACATCATTCCTTAGAACCGGTTCTTCTGGGGGGTTCATTCAGTGAACTATGGCTTTGGTTTTTAAATGTTCCGATCATGGTTTAGTTTTTTTGGGACTCTTTCAAATAAGAGTTAAAGCGGAACTTTTTGTTGTTTTTTCTCACGTTTCATAAAACAATATTATATTTTCTGTTAAAGAAGTTATGAGGTTATTAACGATGTCCAAAAAATTATTAAGTTCTCAATTAGACTTTATAATGTAAAAAATTAAATGGTTCTTTTCTATTGGGTTGGTATCGTAAATGATAAAAAATTTACAGCAAACCTGCTAATTTAAGTTTCTTGATTCCATTGTACCCTTTTTACTTTTTAAAAGATTATTATTCCACGTATACAAATGATCAAGACATTTTAACAGATAAAAAATATTTTCCAACAAAAACTACTTTCATAAAAGATTATAACTGAATTTTAAAAAGAAGAAAATCCTTTCAGCCGTATAACAGTATGAGTGGTTTAAAATATTTCTAAGAAATGGGCCCTTTTTTTAATGTTGTTAGGACAATTTCATGTACAACATCGAGTCAATAATTATATCATATAATCGTAGTTGGATAATAATTATGTCCACGAACGATATGAGTGTTACCAGCCTCGTCAATCACAGTGTGACAACCGCAAGTGTGTCACCGGAAGCTGTAACATTCTCAGGTGCATCAATATGTGCTTTACTTATTATTACCTTACAAGGCTTCCCTTTCCAGAATATTTTACAAGAAACATTTTTTGGTGTTTTGTTTTATTTCTGTATTTAGAACGTGATTTGAGCGGCTTTTTTATTACGTTTTCAAACGTGCAGACGGGTCACCTGATGGTAAATGACTACCACCGCCTATGGGCACCTGTAACGCAAGAGTCATAAGTGCGTTGCCGCCTTTTAAGGCAGAGGGGGAAGAGCGGGAAGACGCGAGAGGGGGATTAGACGGGGAGGAGAGGGGAAGGCCGGGAAGGTTAGGGCCTCCGGTAACCTCACTCACGCGGCTGTTTCACTGCTGGTTTTCTGTGAGGCCGTGGGTGGTATCGAGCGGAGTCGAGCCCGCCCATACGTGCCGAAACATGGTTCTCCCACCTAACAAGTACTTTGGTCTCAGTAAATCTGATCAATTCATTGGCTTCCTTTGTAAAGTTTGTATTAATGATGTATAGGATTAGATGATTTGGGAAAGTAAGTTTTGATCTTATCATCAAGTTTTAAGTCTATTTACAAACAAAAAAAAACTCGCATATCGCGCTCTTTGTCGGAGTTGTTGAACTCAATTTTTTTATTAATATATAAATTGTAAATCAATTCCGAGATACAGTGGTCATCTCACAGGTGTCCCACCCACGTGGGACGTGGACAAAGTGGCTCAGCGTCCCACTTCAGTCCACTTTCCCAAAACGCTCACATGTAGGGGTCACAAGTTTACGAACCTACTTTTATTGTGATTTGTATGAGAACTCGAAAAGCGAAGGCAATGAAATAGTTAATACATCGGCCTAGTGGTGGCGTTTGGATGTCTCCTTAACATTTATTATCGGTGTTATCTAGTTTTTTACGTTTATAAATGGGTATAATGGTTAGTCATCCTGACTGCTGAGCCAGAGGTCGTGGTTTCGATTCCCACCCAGGACAAATTATTGTGGGATAAACACAATCATTTGTTTTGTGCCTGGGTGTGATTTATCTTACTAATAGTATATAGGTGAGTTTGTGAGGATGGATGGATGTTACTCTTTCACGCAAAAACGGCTAAACGGATCTTGATGATGATGATAATCTATCCCTGTGTTTGGCACATCATTATCATCCAGATCCATTTAGCCGTTTTTGCGTGAAAGTGTATTATAATATAGAAAGAGATTATAGTCTGGAATAGGAAATAGGGTACTTTTATCCCGGGAAAATGTCCCGGGATATATTTCACCGAAATTTCAACAGAAACGAAGTCGCGTACGTGTACCAAGATCGGTAAATTTAAGCTGCAAAATTTAAATGAAATATGTCTGCTAATTACTTGGAACGATTACTTAAAACAAATTTATTGTAATTTATTACTTTTTTATAGACTTCTCCTGCATCAAGGTCACACACCCAGACTTCGAACAACCATAATTGGGTCACATACATCTGAGAATGATATTAAATACAGTTTCTTTCTGGCCCCACTGGTATTGTTTACAAGATCACACAATCGATAGCAATACGAATCGATTCCCATGACCTTTTTGTTCTTAGAGTTATTTCACTATCGATCGATACAGAGTACTCGTTAAGAGCAAAGCAATGACATAAATATCTATGAATAAGATGGCTATCAAGTTAATTCAGTATCTTTTTAGTAAACTTCAAAAAGATAGTCCCTTAAAACTGTGAGAAAAACAAGCTTCTAAGTCAACGCAATCAAAAGATACGGCCTTAATCCTTAGATTTTAACAAACTTCCCATTCACCTAGAATCATGAAATTTGGTAAAAAGCAAGATCTGATAGCAAAAGTAAAGGAAAAAATCCGAAAGTCGTTAATTTGTTGTTATATCACATAAAAAAAGTAGTTTTTATGATTACAAACTTATATTTTGCGGTTGGATTGTTGACTTCGTCGTACATCGCAACCGCAAAGTAAAATTTGTCTTTCGAAAAAGACGGACAAAAGTCTTTGAGAATTGATTCCCGAGGTGGACGTACTATTTACATACAAGTTCCCTCGGTGCCCGAGTCAGACTCGCACTTGTTCGGTTTTTTACAGTTTAGTTGATTAATACATTTGATTAATTTTATCATGTCATGTAACACCTCTAATTTAAAATACTCTACTTTTTGTTCAATTTACTAAACAACCACTCGCACCGCTATTTACTATACCCGATTGACAAAAACGAAAACAAAATCAATCGATTGCGCAATCGATTTGGAGTAATCGAATGTAATCGATACGGAACATGGTGCATTCGGGCGGTGCAGTGAAAGTCGGACACAGTCGGACAGGCGGCCGGTGCATTCAAGTGGGATGTATGTTAATGTCAAAGGTTTCGGAGACGACCCAACTTTTTATGAAACTTGTTATCACGAGCATGTGCCGAAGACACCTGATTTCTCAGTGTTCTCATTTCTTTAAACACTTTTAAACTTCAGATGTAATTAGCAATGGTATAACATTGACCGACTTTGGAAGATTGTACACGTATCTATCCAGAATCTATATGACAATACGATATTAATAAAGAAGTAATATAAAAAGTTGTAAAAGTTTCTAGTTTGTGTCACCTCATACGGCCGTCTGATCCCAAACTAGGCAGAGCCTGTACTATGGTTACGAAGTAACCTGTGACTATTGTAACCAGACTGCTGCTACACATACATACTTAAATATTACTAAATACGTATGTATTATAGATAAAATTACACCCAGACACAGAACAAATGATAATAATAATAATATTTCGAATCCTCAGGCACAGGACTAGGCACAATGTGGGCACGAAGTGGGTACGGGCGATGAGAAAACTCCCTTTTGATATTCAATTACTGATGCATTGTGAATACGCAAAGAAACATTGTACAGTTCCTAGGTTAGTGTTGACTCGGCGGTGCCCTCCCAGTGCACTACCAACGTGAACCCACTCCTAACACATTTAGCTTAGCTGGAGGGGTTAACAAGAATACTAGTAATGTGTGACCCACGTTACTAGTATTTTTTCATAAAAAAATATTTCTGTCCCCTGACAACGTGCAAAATTCATGATACTAGAAATTAGAGATAGCCTGGTGGTCGAAATTTGACGATATCTCAATAGAATTTCTTACTTGGGTAGTATTTATCTATCTTGGTCATCTTCTAGGGTAATCTTCCAACATACCAACATGAAAAGTAGTGAGCTTGTATTATTGATAAAGACAAAGACGGGAAAGTGTGACCTTAACTGTGAGCCGACCCTTCCACTGCACGCAGCATAATGACCGTCATTACAAGGAATAACTTGTACGAGGCTTTGTGGAAGATTCTTGTGTAGGTATTAAGTACACAAACATTCTCTCACATTTTCAAATTACTGAACTTATTTCTCTGTATTCTCTATAAGATATATCTTTAATTAAAACTTACATTTTTGTTCTTAATTTACACCGTACTATTTTTCTTTGACACACATTAATGATTTTACTAAAAAAATTAGTAAAATATTTATAGTCTAGCACAGAATATATAGTAAATATTCCATTACATTTTTTTTTTATGGTATAGGGGGCAATCGAACAGACGGGTCACCTGATGGTAAATGACTACCGCCGCCCATGGGCACCTGCAACTCGAGAGTCACAAGTGCGTTGCCGCCCTTTAAGGTGGGAGTAGAAGAAGAGGGGGAGGGGGGAAGAGGGGAAGGACGGGAATAAGGGAAAGGGAAGGGTTAGGGCCTCCGGTAACCTCACTCACGCGGCGAAATGCAATGAAAGCATTTCTTCACGGCCGGTTTTCTGTGAGACCGTGGTAACGAGCGGAGTCGAGCCGGCCCATACGTGCCGAAGCATGGCTCTCCCACACATGAAAATTCTCATACATAAAATTCTCAAGCCATTTCGGAAAAGAAACCAATTAAAAAGTTAGCAACAGTACTGAAAACTATTGGATTTATCGGCTGCGCTCAACTTAAAAAAAAAAAACAAATCTTTTAAAGGGTTTTCTTTTTTGAAATGTGTAAATAATTTGGCAAAGAAGCTCACGGCCTAGTAAAGGGTAGTCTCTATAAACACTCGCTGTACTTTTGAACATGAAGACCTTCGAATACAGGTTTTTTTTTTTAAAAAAGACGTACTTACCTGGCGTTTAATTCTAAATTAATTTTTATTAAAATATTTATCGTACACCTCGCTAAAATATTATGTACGAAATTTTGTTACTCAAAGATCCTCTTAAATATTTCTCTATTAAATTATTTTACCAACAAAATATTTGTATAGCTTAGGAACAGTTTTTAGATTTTCGAATCAAATACGTGTTCAAATAAGGAAGGAATCAAATTCGAATCAGTAACTCGACTGGTCACAATCACAACTATTGCGGAGATTACTTTCGATTTATTATCATGTTTAGTGTAGGATTTATACACTGGTACAATAAACTTGTATTACCTATCTGTTTTACATGTTTTATAGTGATGTTTAAATCACTGCTGTCTGATTTATTAAAGTTCCAAGAGATCTGGTTTCCTCTGTCGAAATGTTTGATAACTTAGTTTGTGATTGTCCGCTTGTGGAAATGTACTTGTAAAATTTAAATTAATGTTTAGGATTACGATAGTTATATGAAAAATAAATTGACGCCACTCGTGATATAAATGTAATCTACTTATAAACTTATTCTAAATAATTACCATGACTTATATTTGTCTGTTTTTACAGATATATTTTTAGCATGGGGTTATTTCCAACATGTACCATTGCAGTATAAGTCCATGGACTATTATGTATTCTGTGGTATAAGTTCACAAATAAACTTATACCTCTAGTAGGTATAAGTTTATTTACTTTACTCACAAGAGTAAGGACTTCTTATATGTTATTTTTTTTTTCAATTTAGACGAATAGATTTTAACGCAATAAATTTCTCTAGAAAAGATCTAGTTGCTTATTAAAACAATCAAGCAATCATACTTATTTTAATACAATAGGGCTTATATGCTTATTATTTTGTTTTCATTTCTCCGAACAATATATTTTTATTCTGGTAACATTCTCGTACAATGACATTAATATTAATTCTATGTAACCTGTAAACAATTTTCTACCAAAAAAGATTATTTATCTCTTTTACGATGCACCTTCCGCTCGCCCAGTAATGATTATATCAAAATGAAGTAAGTGCATTTTCGACAACGCTGCTCACGTCGCCATTGCACGCGTGACGTGAATTTAGTTGAACATACACCATGGAAAATAAAAACGAAGATTTAAGACATCCTGTTGTATGTAAATTGGTAAAAGTAAGAGTTACTTGTATTTTGAACTTTGTGAATCAGGAAAATTGTTCATTGACCTTGTCTTTGTAGCCTTTTATATATTTATAAGGCTGGCAACACAAGAGTCATACGCCTAATGTTGCCAACGACTATATACTACCCGGGCAACGTGTTTGGTTTTCAATATATTTATACAAATTAAAACACAAGGAAATCTTGCTTTAAAAAATTATAAAAACTTTAAAAACCAATATTTAACTGTTCTAAACAATAATAATAATAATAATTTTATATAAATATTATCTTTATTTACGTAACAATGACTCATATGTGTTAGTCAAACTTAAAACCTTTGTTAGTAAAAAAACCTTAATTTAACAAAATAAGTAACACATATTTTTGGATTGCTTGTAAGGCTATAGGCTGTAAATAATACATTTCTTTTAGTAATGCTTTTTTTCTATTTAATTACAAGAAATAGCTGCCACAGTTTTATTTTTTTTCCATTGATAATTGGAATAGGCGTTTGTATTCCATCTTACCTAATGGAAAGCGACGATGAAGACGAAAATGGCGCTTATCAAAGGATAGCTATTCAGTCTACGCTTAAACACTATATTTGTTTGAAAAAAAACAGATGCAGGCAGAGCATTCCAGATTTGGCGACTCGACCCAAAAAAGGGCTCTCAAAGTGTTTAGTTCGACTTTTTGGTGTGTCGATAATAAAAGCATGGAATTTCTGTCTGCGACTAGTAGTCCGATAAAGGAATCGTGAGGGTTCAATTAATTCATTGAGAGCTCTTGCACACTCACCAAATTAAATCCTATAAACACCGCTAACCAGGCTACTTTACGACGATGATCAAAACTGTGTAATTCCCTATATGAGCATGTGGTTATTTATAAGCCTTCCGTCACCAGAGTCCAAAGCTTCAAGTTGGTATTTAGCTGAGCCATCCCTCAGGTGACTGCAGTGCTCCATGCAAGATCGAACTCGAGCTGTATAGAGATTAAGCGGCTGTTTAGAACGAGAATACCGCTTAAGTTTAATCGGTACTTGAGCTATTTGAGTATAGCTCAATGAATTTTTTTGAAGTTACACTTTTTTTGGCGCGTTAGGGAAAAATAATGAGAGTAAATTTTTACGATGCGCGTCACCGTCACGAAAAACCGACACCCTGAAGTTAGCTAGTCAACATTTTAGTTTTTCAAAAAAAGTTGCCAACTTCACGATATTTATTCAAGTCTTTCTGAACTCTAGGTTCAAAAAGACTTGTGAAACTACACGTGTTTTGTATCAGTCCGAATAAAATATATATAAATATATATATTTTCAAATAATATATCGTGGTGACTGATATTTATTAACAATTTATTGATTTAAAGATTGATAAAAATGATTTTTACTTATTACTTTGAGTACGTTTGTAGACATTGAGGTTAGTTGGCAGTATATATTATTTATTATGATATTTAAATAAACATTTTATTACATAATAATCGTTTGAGTGCTTTGTATGTGTTTTAAAATACATCCTTTTATAATACAATTAAGATATCTTACTCATCTACCACAAATCCGAAAGGCAATCTTCAAATACTGATGAACTGACGAAAACTGACACAAATTTCAATGTGTTTCAAACTTCACGCTAATGTACAGCAATAAAATTTGTCGCAAGTGTTATAAGTGCCAATCAAAGGGTCGTGAGGATCGTGTCCTATTGATCTTTCTCTGCAGACTATTATACGCTAAATTAGTAGAATTACGGTAAGCAAAGCATTTAAATGTTACCGATTTGGGTTACACAATCAGTTATTTTACTATTACGTCTTTTGATTTAAATTAACTTATTTTTAAACTACACAAAAGTCTTCAAACTTTGAGTAGGTAGTTAAGACGAGAAAGCGTAAAAACGAACAAATGTACATTCGCATGTAAAATATTAGTGAGGATTTTTTTTAACCTATATCTCCCAAACCCATTGTCAGAAAACAACTTACATAAATTTTACTCTACCAAAGACTGATGTTTAGCAAGATCTAGTAAAGTTATTAACAAGTTAATAATTTATCTTTTTAAACCTTGTCAACATTCCTTTTTATAAGGACCTACCATCGTTTAAACGTCAGGCAATTCAAAGGTATGCTATACCTATTATGGATCTTAACTCCCGTACGCATATCATTATTTGACATTCCTTTTTTATGTTTTAATAAATGACAAAAGAAAACATCGTCATAGGTTGTAGTCGTAAGTGATCATCATATTCAATTTTATTTTATAAAATGGCGACAAATACATTAAACCCCGATCATTGTAAATTAATTTTCCTCATTGTAAAAGCTGTAACTATCTCCAAAAACCGACGTTTACCACATCAGAAGTCGTGTGACCGTCGCAAGGATGGCATAACATCCATCACTAAAAATGTAGGTTATTTCAATAACAAAAACAGGTTCCAACATGTGAAAGCAAGTAAAAGATTGCTGCTTCACAATTCTATGTACACCGGTCATAGTAAAGGTATGATGAGAAAAATAAATGAAAACTTTGGGTCAAATAGAGAAAGTTCTTGAGAGACGGAAGCAAAATAGTCCTATTAGCATACTGCAGTTTCGCATCAATAACAATTAAAGGATGGAATACCACGATTAGTGTAAAAGAAAAGAGCGTACTCCCATTTCAAAGGCCGGCAACGCACTTGTGTCTCTTGAGTTGCAGGTGTCCATGGGCGACGGTAGTCACTTACCATCAGGTGACCCGTCTACTCGTTTGCCGCCTATAATATGAAAAAGAAAGCATTTGAAAGCTTTGATCTATTATAATGACGTATCAAAAGAACTTCTGGAGCTCAAAAGATACAAAATCTGTTCAATAACACGGATCCTTAGTGGACATTGCAAATTGAACAAACACTTGTTTAACCTAGAGTTAGGTGTTCCCGGATTCCTCCTATTTAAGGCGCAGTACGGCACACCGTGTGGTATTAGTCGGTTCGATTCCTACACACCGCCCCACCGAAAACCCCACTGGGATGACGGCCCGAGGGAGTTTCCACACGTACAAAAAAAAAGAAAGGTGAAGGCATAACATAGAGATTCTGTCTCTTGTGGCCAACTAATGCAGTACCGAAGTATCAACCTAGTCTTGCACATAATGCAACCGGAGGAAATACAAAGAATCATATGGAGGCTTCTCGAAGCCATAAGGTTGAACAGTGAACTATAAAGCAAGAGTGCGATATAAAAGACCAGAAATGGTCAAAGTAGCTCTAGGCCTTCAAACCAATAACAATAGTAGTGCTGTACTCGTTGCTAAGTGGTAACCGAGTAGGTTAGCATATTGCAAGGTTAAGTAATGCTAGCCAGGTCCATCTTACGATGGGTGACCATTCTTAACACATTGAGGCTCCTCCGTGCCTCGGAGAACACGTTAAGCTGTCGGTCCCGGTTGCCATACGAACATCTGTGGTATTCGTTACGGGTAGTTGGAGCCCAAAAAAAAGTCCGACAACCTGGTAATATAATAACTACAGAACTTAGATATCGCCTAGAACTTGGGTTGTGGAGGTCTGATGGTAGTCACTTCACGTAAAATATCGAAGTTCGGCCGTTTCGTAGTTAGACTGAAAGCTGACCCCAACTTAAAAAGTCACGGAGGGAAAAAAAGTGCTGTTTTATTCCTCTAAGGAACCGGGGTATGGATAGGCCACGAGTAATATTGCTGGTGTTCCGGATGCTTTCGACGCCGTTAACCATCAGGATTTCCATGTGCTTGTTTGCCAACATCGTATAAAAATCAAGAAACATTCATCAGCTAGTCCTAAAGGAATAAGAAAGGTTCCAAGTACGGAAAATAACTCCTATCTCTACAAATATAATAAGACTGAAGACCTTTTTGTTTGATTTTGGTCAGTCGCAGTATGCATTCAGGCAGATTATAGGCTATGTAACATCACGCTATGACCCTCGGGAGCAGAGCAGACAATACGCAGGTAAATTATAAATCTTGAAATAAGCATTATAAAGTCTTAGCCTTAAATATACAATAGTTTGATCTGAGAAATATAACAAAACCCAATCCAATCAATACAGAATTAAATAACAGTATATTTGATATCGAAATACCTACACATGGGAACTAGGACAAATAATCGAGTTAACAAGTAACAAAATAAACCATGGCTGTGGACGGTAACGGTGCACTTACAAGGACACTCAAACTATTAAGTTCAAACGATTGTGAAATATTTGTTGTACGGCCTATAGGCAATGAGATTTATATTTAGACAGTCTAAGTGCCTGGCAAAGGATATTGTTGAATTAAGTAGGCTTGCAGAGGGTACTATAGTTTTATACTAAACTTTTAATGCCAAAGAAATCTTTCTACCTAGCTGTTTAATTTTTGATTAATATATCGGAAATAATAATTACTTCACACACATCTTACACACGGCCGCCTGATCTTAAACTAGGCAGAGCCTGTACTATGTAACCAGACTGCTGATAAACATACTTATATATTACTAAATACATACATATTATAGGTAAATTACACCCAGATACATAAAAAATGATCATGCTCATCATACAATTATTTGTCCTGGGTAGGAATCCAACCTACGACCTCTAGCTAAGCAGTCAGGATCACTAACCACTAGACCAACAGGCCAGTCTAAATGAAAAGAAACGAAAGTGAATTGTCATTGTACACAGTTTTTGGTGGATTGGTGGATAACAATAAAAGTGTTTGACAAGTAATTACAAACAATTATTACATATAGGAACCATGGATAGGATTATTACGGAAAAAGTTTTTTTTAAACGACTAATAACGTGGGAGGGAGAGAGGGAACGGGTGGAGGGAAGGATTAGCGCCTCCGGTAACCTCACTCGCTCGGCGAAAAACAATACAATCATCGCTGTTTACTGCCGGTTTTCAGTGTGGCCGTGGTAACACTCCGGTCGAACCGGCCCATACGTGCCGTAACATGGCTCTCCCACGAATCGTAGATCATGTACCTACTAAATAACGGCCATGTATTTAGAATGAGGTCTATTGGGTTTAAAAAGTAAAAAGTTAGTCATTAGCGAAAACGCAAGTCACAGATGCGTAAGTTATCGGTAGAAAAAGTAACCCGGTTAAAAATCTGTCGATTTGTAATTCTTGCGCTGTGTCATCATTAATCACGTGATTTTTTTAGCAGCTTTTTAACCCCCCCCAGCCGGTGAGGTTTTAGACTAACCCAGCCCCCCCCAGCCGAAGTCACGTGTATTTTTCTTGGTGCAGTTCGCCCCAGTTTCGCATGGGTAGCAGAGAAATCTTCAACAATCATCATTATATTTCAACCAATTTACACAAAAACTTAACAAGTGATATACCTAACCATTTCTCATGAATCGATCTATCTATTGGTGAAAACCGCTTGAAAATCCGTTCAGTAGTTTTTGAGTTTATCGCGAACAGACAGTCAGACAGACTTTGTTTTATAATATCTAGTGATTAAGTATTTCAAATTTCACATCCCTCCTTCCGCTAAATTTGCTTAAAAAGGGGTACAAGTAATTATCTTCACCTATTAATATTAACAGGGTCTATTTGAAAAAGGAACACTTACTTAAATCACTGAAAGGGCATGACTCTACCATGCAGTTACAAGAAGAATTGTAAAAAAAAATCTATCCGTTTACAAGTTATGACCGTTTGAATTTCCAGGTATTTTTAAATAGGTTTCTCATAAAACCAGGTGCAACGTGTAATGTTAAAGATTTTCATACTTATACAACTAATCAAACAACACAATATGTTGGACGATTACTTGGCTATAGAATTCAATAGCTTTCATTACGAAACTAGATTGCAGCAGGACAATAAATCTAGTGAAAGTTTTGCGCAGATTCCATACGTATTACGAATTAAATAAGAGATTCAAAACAAGAAGGCATTAACTGATCGTGTTCATTGCATCACGTACGATCTTTAAGAAGCTATCAACATCATTCTTATTCACGAGGAGTCGGTAATAAATTTGATAAGTAGGTACTTGTGTTTGGAAACGTTGCAATTTTGTTGTGGATGCTGGCTGTAAAGACTGATGTCATTGCGATCGTACGTTTTGTTGCTGTTCGCAAATTAAATTTCGAATTAAATTCAATACGTCACAAGATAATATTTATATTTAAAGTAATTAGCTACCCGGCCTATAAATTGAGATAAGAACTTTTCTCAAGTTGTTCCAAACTGCACACAGTGTGCAAAATTTTATTAAAATCGGTTCATTAGTTTATGAGTTCATCGCGAACAAACAATGTGACACGATTTTTTTTATAGATATAGATAATAAAGCTGAAGAGTTTTTTGTTTGATTGTTTAAACTCTCTGATTTCTGGAACAGTCGGTCAGATTTTGATAATTCTTGTTGTATTGAATAGAGTATTATTTAGGCTATGTAACATCACGCTTCGATTCTTAGGAGTGTAGTTTGTGTAGTTAACGTGAAAGTTTGTGAGGATGTATGGATGTATGAATGTATGGATGTTTGTTACTCTTTCACGCTAAAAACTACTCAACTGATTACGATGAAACTTGGTATGTAGATAGCTGGAGACCTAGATTAACACATAGGGTACTTTATATCCCAATGTTCCCACGGCACCGGGACTTAAGCGGGTGAAACCGCGGGGCGCAGCTAGTGTTAGATACATATTACCTAGTAAGTAGGTACTTTACTGTAAATTTTAACAATGTTACTGTAAGGCCTTCATCTCTCTATTTCGTTCTTTGGTACACTATTCACTGAAAAATCTATCACACATCTTTCATTATTTAGATAAGGACCGGTATGTATCTGTAGTTATTTAAAATATCGGAGTTGTGTGTTATTTCTCTACAATTCAAGTACTGGTTAATTTAAACTGACTAATAATATAGTATAACGTATACTATGCTAAACATATCCAGTGATGAAAGTCACCGATATCAGCTAATTCAAAAAAAAAATCGTTATCAAAATTCTCTATCAATCTCTTTAAATGATCGATAAAATCAACAAATCAATCAATCCCCTAACCAGGGCAACTTTTGCGAACAACTAGAGATGATCACGTGACCTTCGAAACTTTCTATCGACTTTCGCTAATCGAATAAGTACTTACGGTACCGCAAGGGAATCGAGAAGCAGTATAATGTTGTGATGCTATCAATTATATCGATAGTTATTGCTTACTTGAATGCTATGTTGGTAATTAGGTGTATGCGGCTTCAGGTATTGGTCGTTTAACTGAGACATGAAACTGTCTTCTGCAGAGGTACATACTAGTCATAAAACTAATTCAATAATAATCTTACCTAATATTATAAATAGATGAATGAATGAATGTTTGTTACTCTTTCACGCATAACCGGCTGGTCGGATCTATATGAAATTTGGCACAGAGATAGATTATAGTCTGGAATACCACATAGTCTACTTTTCATCCCGAAAAAATATACAGTTTCCGTGATATTTCACCCAAATTTCCACGTGAACGAAGTCGCGGACAACAGCTAGTACTTAGGTAGTTTTATAAACCTCACGTTCTATTTTTCTTAGTATTTAGGTTTACTTACTCGTATTTTTATAAAAATATTGCAAGTTTATTCGCTCACTGAATCACAGCTGCATCAATCTACGTGTTTGAGTTTGTGACCCCAAATTACCCATGAACCTAGTGGAGAAAATTTATTACAGTCACAGTGGAAAGTTTAATAACGAAACGAAAACGGAAAAGAATGGTTCAACTTGAAAACAAATGTTTATAAACATGCACAGTATTATAATATAATTATAGATTTTAGAGATTAGGTATAGTGCGAGTTTTGGAGTGGTCCCATCCCAGTAACGGCAAAGATGAAAAGCGCATCTGACATAGTATGTAAACTTGTAAACTCACCACACCTTTGCAGGCATCACATAGATTCTATGTAGGTACATGTATATGTGTATAAATAGTACGATGTAAAGCTGTCATCTTTAAGGTACAAGTCCGAGACGAGCTGCAAACTGCAGCCGCAGGTGGCACTGCGGCCTGCAGTTGCAATCGACCGCATTGTTGCCTGCAACGCGCCGCCGCCGCCGCGCCGTTGCTTTTCCGAGACGCACTTGCAAACCTCACATGCCGCAGCTGAGGGCCGCAGTCATTTCCCACGAGATAGACGTACAATGCTACCGATAGTTTATTAATGTGTTTTTTGTTAAAAAAGGAAGATGATGGCGACGGATGATAAGAAAAGCAATCCACCTGATATTTTATTTTTAGCCGATCCAAAGGACGAAGTAATGCTTTATTGGAGATTGATTAAAAACTATAAAATAGGCACATAGAAAAAGTTTAGAAAGTATTGTCGTGTAAATATATATCCCATCAAAAACATAAATGTGAAAATGTTAAGAATATACTTGGTTGTCGACTTTGCCTACAAAAGAATTGAGATATAAATGGGTGCCAAGTTTTGTAGCTAATCCTGAAATTTATTTATAAGAACATACAACATTCTAAAATAAATACAACTTCTAAAATTTAAACGGGTGAATTTTTTCACAAATCAGATAACTTACAGTAAATTGAAAACACTGTTTTCTGACTTTTTCCTTTGTATACACATAAAATAAAAGCTGGACGCCAAGTTCCAGCTTTCTAGGTAGCTTGCAGTTTGCGGTTTGAAGCTCGTATCGGGCTTTGTACCTTTAAACTATACATACACGACCGATGTGAATTTAGACTTACTATAAGCATTTAGTTACGTTACATATTCTTGGTCTGCGGAGTTTAAAAGATTACCGATATTGTTTTAAATGCTGTCGTCGGAGTCGTGACACCACATATAAATGATTTGTATGCTTTTATTGCGATACAAAATTTAATGCAGGCGTGAAATAGATATATAAAATGATTTTGTTTTTATTTAATTCTTGGTGTGCTCCTGTAAATTAGGATTAGGTAATTCCACTCAGAAAGTGCAAGGTCATATAACTATTTGTGGTTTATGTATGAATAGTTTTCTTATTGTATATTTCTCTAGGTTTGTTCAAAGCTAGAAATCAATCGTAAACACAAACTGAAGAAACTATCTCTGATTTCAATTTTTTCCTAATTATCAGTTAGTATTTCTTCTATGATATTATAATGTGGCATAAAGTCAAAGATATAAACGTTTTAGCCTGTCACCTATAGATATACAGTTGTTGTTATGTTTATATTATAGTCTATGGTCGTTTGCAAAACTATAGTATCACTCGCGCCTTGCCGGACATTTGTGTTTGATATACATCGGTCATTTTGAATATTAACGTTTCAAATTATCTATACATATATTACCAGCACTATTTTAACACTTAGACAATTTGACGTGACTTGGGAATTCATATTACCTACTGAATATGGTAAGGTCAGGTTGAGCTTTCTATAAAATATGAGGTTGGAATCAACTAGTTAGGTAGGCTATGTATTAATAAGGCTCGCTTAAGTGCAAAGGTTCACATAATGCGTATTCGTTAGGTAGTGTTTTCTATTTGCAGTAACTTGTGTTTCGTATAAATTAAAGTAAAAGTTGAATTCAATTAAACTCACTCTTACTTGCTCTTGATTGACAGCAAGCTCACGACAAGTGAAGCATCTTGTTGATCGGATCTTAAACACAAATAAAACCGTGACCACTGTTTTCAAATATAATTTAACATAGATAACATAATTTCCGCTCCTATCGTATTGTAATGCTAAACATATACCTTACCTAGTACGTCATAAACCTTTCTCAAACAACAAGTTATCTAACACAAAAAAAGTGTTTTCGGAAGTGTTTGAAAATTACTGATAGGACTTGACATGCCCGCAAAAAAATTTGCTTCATGATATTAATTAATATTGTAACTCCAAATATCAAAATCAGCAATTTTTTTGTTTTTTTTTTGTTTTCAAAATAGTTTTTCTGTCATTTGTTAAAACTACTTCTACATGACTTTTTTAGGCCTTAAACAACAGCTTTATTCAATTTGTTTTATCATACATATTAGATGCTAATAATATATTTAAATTGAGTGTTAGCACTGCAATATTGTTATGTATCCCGTGGCTGTAGTTATAGCGCCTGATAAAAATAGATTACTAATACGCTGGAACAAACTGTGCTCACAAAAATGTGGTAGGCGTTAGACATCAAAATACTTGAACAAGAAAATATGGTTCAGTAATAAACGTTTGAATTAAGTTATGCTACGAGAAACACTATGTGAGATATTTCATAAGAGATTATATCTGTTTGAAATTCATCCTGTTTCAATACCAGCGTTTTGTCTATTTGGTATCATTCACCAAGTTAATACAGATTTTGTTAATAAGTTAGTACAAGTTAATACAGAAAGTTAATACAGATTACACCTCGGCCATAACAGCCAAAACATTCCTCCCACACATAAAAAGTAATTTATGAACTATTTTTACGATTGGACATTAGCCTCACTATCCTGAGATTACCGATGCCTTTAAATAATTGCAACTTAACTTTCAAAGAGTGAAAGAGGTTTGTTATTATCGTCCCGCCAACTGACGCTGCGTCAAAATTCGTGACTTCGATTCCCACATTTCACAGTTATTTTTAGTATTTACAGATGAGATGATTGTTCCGAGTCTAGGCGTAATTTGTTTTCATTAAATATACGTTTGTAAGGTCCTCATCCCACACAGGCAGTCCGTAAATTGATAATAAATTGCTAAGAGCTGGAATCTATATCTACCTATGCATTTCGATATATTTCGTGACTTTTTGGTCGCCCTACCTGCCAAGAGAAACACAATAGCACTACTTGCATGTACAAGAAGTGCTGAGATTCAGCTCCCACTCGCTTGCTCTACTTACTGTACGACCAATGAAATATATGAATCAAAACAAATAGTTACATAACCACAAAAGTCATAGGCTGACTCAAATCATTAAACGTTTCGCAGCTACTTCATGTCATTCGAATTACACAGACGGTCTCCCACGGTAGGTAGCGCAACCAGGCCACTTTTATTCTCAATGTGTCGCAAGACCCAGTCACGAAGTCTGGACATACATACATACTGATAAACGTTGACCGCAGGCGTTCAAAGTACTTAAATACATACATATTAGTCGTGATGATTAAGTGCCTTCTTAAGAAATGTTGGTTGATATTTATTTAGTAAAGTTTTTGCACATATTACAAGGCAATCTGCAACTTACGGTGGTGTAGAAAACAGTGGGTGTTTGATATCAAATTTTTAAGGTTCTCAATTCGACTGTATGTTTTTTATGTTTGTTACCTCAGAACTTTCGACTGGGTGAACCAATTTCGATGATTCTTTTTTTATTTGAAAGCTGGTGCTTCCCGTGTGGTTGCATTTCAATTTGGTCCAGTTCTGACAATGGCATCCATTCGAAAACCATATCAGTCTTTTATGACATTTTTTTTTGAAGTCGGTTTTTTTTTTAAAGAATTATAATGTTAATTATACTTTATAAGTTGCCATTCATAAGAGTAAACTTATTATAAATAACTGTTTTTTGTTTAAATCACTTTGTTCTTACATTAAACTTACCGTGGCACCTTACATAAACGTTAATATTAAGATCAATTGTAGGTCTATGTATACCTATGGTTTACAATAAAAAATATTCTATTCTTATTACAAATTGTTTAATTTTAATAAATTAATGAACTTTTTGTAGCTTTAAAACGTGTTCTTTATTTTATTTGTTTTCCAATTTTTATAAACTAACATCTCTCGAGGTTTCTTACTTACCCTTGTCGCTATCTGAATTTTTGACCATGAACGTCAAGAGCCAAGAACACTATTACAACTAATAAACGTCAATCGTGCTTTAACTAATTGTACAAGGACTTATTACTAATGCTTTGCAATAAATATTTATTAAATAATCTACTTAGTCAGTCTCATCCAGTTTCATAATTATTATTGACATCATAATTCTATCCTATCGATCGCCTACTGCTGATGTCTCTCGCAATGATTTCCACAGTAAGAGGCCTACCGCCTTTTCAATACAGCGGTTATCTGCCTGCCTTCGGTTACGGATGTCGGTCCGCCGAACTGTTTTATGGCCGGCTCATTACAATTTGTAGCTTGTTAAGGGCTTTGTCAATTATTTTAATTTTGCTTCAGAATTCTTCGCACTGAATCATATTTCATAAAGAAATGAAAACTCTTTGTGTTACTAAGGGTTTTTTACTGGGGCGTAATGTAGTTTGGCGATAGAAATTGTGGTGAACTATAGTCAGATTAAAAACAAATAAAGATCGACATATAGAGTGTTACAGAAAGGTATGGTCAAATTTTAGGAGCGTTATGTGTAGTCGACAAATAGGTGATTGAGGTTGAAAAAAAAATAGTAAATATTTTTTTTTCTTTTGTAAATGATTTTCCTATTGTAGGTGCACATTCCTAAGCAACATATTATGAATTTTCATGTCAATTTCAATAGTTTTGATTTTTTATTTAAATATTTTCAGAAAAATCTGGATATTCTACCAACATCCTTGGTATTAAATAGGTCAGGTCTCTCCCTTACGAAATATAATCATCAGCTACATCGGTCAATTTTCAAGTTCAATTTGTCAGTTTCAAAATACGATTTCTGTATTGAAAATCACGATTTTTTTTATTGTTAGCGCTTTACGTTATTCATGAGGTCGTCTATTCGATCGTAAAATATGTTCCCTTATAGGCTATAAGGGTGCAGAAAGTTGTGCTATAAGTTATAGCACACCTTTCTGTACATGCTATGTCAAAACGATTTATACACAGCCGCGACTACAGAACAGTATACTTTTTTTTATACTACGTCGGTGGTAAACAAGCCACAGACGTGAAATAGCAGAAATGGCGCGAAAAGAAGCATAAAAGACGTATACGTTGGAGTTCTTTTCGAAATTAAAAATAAATAAAAAAATTGCGATTTTCGACCGTAATTCGCCATTATTTAAACAAATAATGCACTAAATTTAATCCAACTAAAGTCGAGCCTTAAATTTTTAGGACTTCTACCTATGCGGTAAAAATAGATAGATATGCGCAATTATAATACGGTAGGAGAAAAATTAAAAAAAAACTCAAGTCTTGGCGATTTTTTTACATTAAAACGTTAATTTGACAATGTTCCGTTCAAAAATGGGATGAAATTCAGGACCATGTTCCTAATATACTAACGAACAAGTTTTACTGTGTTAAATCCTGTGCGTAATTACATGCGCGTTAATACCACTGGCCTAATTAGAAACAAAGGCTTTATTACATAGGAATGGTGAAGTTTCTTCGGAAAGCAAGTTCTTAGTCGATAAACAAATAAGTAAATCTTGAACGGACAAAGGTGCATATTTTGTATAGATAAAAATCTGACGTATGCCGTGTGGTCTAGGGTCTAAGTTATTACTAGACCACCCGCATCCTGTTTGATGTGAACACGGGATATAGGTAGAATTAGCATTTTAGAGATAGCGAAGATATTGATTAAGCATCGATATTGAGTATCAAAACTTTTTAAGTAACTATTATTTTCAACTAGAAATATTTTAAAATTTATTTGATATTATTGATTTTTAATAGGAACTTTAATGTTTAAAAAGCAGGTAGCCTATAAACCTGCTCTTTTGCATTGGTCGACTGGCCTGTTGGTCTAGTGGTTAGTGACCCTGACTGCTAAGCCAGAGGTCGTGGGTTCGATTCCCACACAGGACAAATAATTGTGTGATGAGCATGATCATTTGTTCTGCGTCTGGGTGTAATTTATCTATAATATGTATGTATTTAGAAATATATAAGTATGTTTATCAGCAGTCTGGTTACCATAGTACAGGCTCTGCCTAGTTTGGGATCAGACGGCCGTGTGTGAGGCGTGTGAAGTTATTATAAGTTATTATTGATATATAAATTTAAGTTTTTAAATATCAATGGTTTTTGCTAATAAAAGACTTAATAAACATTGAATTAAAATCACCGGATTCGCAGTAGAATGTTTCGCATTTTTTTCTATAGGTACTTACTGGTATCGAGGTACCTATATATTTTATGTTATTGAGCTCTCGGTGTTAAAACAATTACATCGTACGTAAATTTTATTTAAAATATTATCTACCAATAGTACCAGCTGTGCTTAGTTTAACTCTAGATAGCCTTGAGCAATACTTATATCCTAGAAATATATATCGCAAATATGTGGTATGGTTACAACAGACAGAATATTCTAGATAAACTTACACAGAAAATAATTACATGATTGATCATTTAACATACTCTAGATAACCAACAAACAGCTAATTCTAACGACGAGCGAGGCATCGCTACAAGGCCTTTCCTCCTCATTATATTCTTCCGTGTACATTTTAATGTAAGTACACGGAGGTAAAATGTTGATAAGTTATTTATTACTTATCCATATTTACTTCGAAGGTATCTGGTATGCTATCCTGACCTGCTCGAGCTTAATTACAATCCCTAATCCATAACTATAAGCAATGTGCCTTACTTTCCATTGCCTTCTTACCCACCGTTTCGTTTCAATATATTCCTAAAAGCGGTCCCAATATGCTACCTTGGGGAACGCCAGTTATTTAATTGTTGATAAGAAGAAGAAGGAAGGAGAAGAGAATGTTCACTCTAAGTTGGTTTTAACACACACTTTTCGTATAATTGTCATTTGTTTCCTGTCTTTTAGGTATGATTTAAGAAGTTCGAGAGCTTTGCCCCTTATGCCATACCGTTCCAGTTTATCGAGAAGTATTTTGCGATCCACAAAATCAAATGCTTTACTCATGTCCATGAATAAAGCTATTACAGGATGTCGATTATCTATATTTGTTATTACTCCTAATACCCAAAGTGTTACGTGAGTGCGAACAAATTACAGTGGGCAAAATATGGTCTATAGTAAGGTGGTGCCCGACACACCGCCCCACCGAAAACCCCAGTGGGGTGACGGCCCGAGGGGGATTCCAAACAACAACAAAAAATGTATATTTTAATATATTTCTTTCTTCTTGTTACAGGGGAAAGATAAAAGCAACCGAGAAGGTTTGAAAACAGATATACAACACAGGAAAGAAACATTTTATAGAGTAAGTACTTATTTATTTTTCTTAGTATTTCTTTATAATAATTGAACCTATATTGTTGTGTCACTGTTGTTTCGCTTCTCTACCCTACAATTTTACTGTATATTGAGTACGCATCTTTCTGAATCTTTGATATTTTCAGTTTAAGCTAGAGCGCACTAAATGTTTAAACTATCACATTCGCTTAATAACCGTAACCGCGATGTTGTTCGTACCTCGATCCGCACTGAAGTCATCGTTATATATCTTTTAATGCACGCCTAGCCTTTATATCACCCTACCATTACCCGCTATTTGTCAGACGAACCAATGGCGTTGCGTGACCGGTATAACTAGTTATAATAATGTCAATTAATACATTATTATTAAATAGTGAACTGTTTTATCATCTACCATGGTCCACCCTTATTTTTAATAAAATAATAGGAGTTTTTTTGAAGTGGCGATAACAAATCTATCTTCAATTTCATTGAACATTCCAATGGCATGTGATATAAGATTTTTCAGTAAACATTGACATTTGACAAGCTCTGTTAACTGATTCGATGATCAAATCAAAGTGCTAAATAATATTTTTTGCATTTATCATCCTTTCCGAAACTGGACGTTAATGTGTTAAAGAAGGGTAGCTTCTCAATGTTGGTGTCGTTTGTCATAGGAGGCTCCGTCGGACGAAGACTCGGCCGTGTCGTCCGCTCCCGCCTCGCTGTCTCCCCAACCGCACAACGACATGTGGGTGGGTATCTACTATCTACAACAAAACTATAATGAAGATATTTATAATTAATTACATAGTATAAATAAGTTAACTTGACACTTTCGGAGCTTACTAACAACATTCTCCTACTTCCACATTTTTATATATGTTTAGTTCTGCTTCTTCTTCTAGACTTGAATATTGATAATTGAACTTTCAGGCAACTATTTACATATACATTGTAACTGTAAGTCTTCCATGTATAAATAAATAAAAATGTTTGTGAAAAATACTGAAATTTCCGTCAGTGATAGCAGTTGCCAAAAATGGTTTCTGATGGAATAGAAGCTGTCAGGGGTTTGTGGATAATCATCTACAATATCTAGCCCCTATAGGCCATTGGTAGCCGATATTTTCTGTCAGTCAACTCCTTCAACCAGTTTACCGTAGTTACGTAGGATTGCCATATGCGAGGAAGAATTGACATCTCCGCATGTCATTATTTTTTTTTTTTTTTTGTATATTGGGCAAACGAGCAGACGGGTCACCTGATGGCAAATGACTACCGCCGCCCATGGGCACCTGCAACTCGAGAGTCACAAGTGCGTTGCCGCCTTTCAAGGTGGGAGTAGAAGAAGAGGGGGAGGGTAGGAAGAGGGGGGAGAGGGGAAGGACGGGAATAAGGGAAAAGGAAGGGTTAGGGCCTCCGGTTACCTCACTCACGCGGCGAAATGCAATGCAAGCATTGCTTCAAGGCCGGTTTTCTGTGAGGCCGTGGTAACGAGCGGAGTCGAGCCGGCCCATACATGCCGAAGCATGGCTCTCCCACATAAAAAATCATTGATTAATTAATATCATGGCTTTTTGCATACATGCAGTCAGCTGTGCTTAAGTATAACGTATGTAGTTTAGACTAGAATACATACAGGAAACATCCTTAACAATAAGTGATTATTTAAACATAGATAATTACGAATTACTCTTCTGTCTGTTCTATTTAAGGCTTCTTCACTATACACTTAATATATTTATCCACAGAGTAGAATGATTATTTACATAACCACTTGAATTATTGCCTTTTAAGTACACTTACTTGTACTTACATGTAAGTCCTGAATGTCTGCAGGTGATCGTAACAATACTTATTACTTACAAAAATAGTTTCAATAACTATTGTCGGTTACATACGTCAGCCTGTCGCCCACGTAAATATTGATTCTTACGGAAGGTCAGTCTAATTCTTTAACAAAACTAGCATTTGTAATACGTGTACTTATTGTATGATTTTGAATGACATCAAATAACTTGAAGGTTAATGATAATATTAAAATATTGACTTCTGAGACGAAATATAGGGAGTTTTAGGGCAAACCAAAGATTTAATGTTGGTAATATTTTGATATCTATTTCTACCCAATCCTGGTCTGTTAGTCGTGGGTTCTATGCCCACCCAGGACACATACTTGTGTGATGAGCATAATCATTTGTTCTATGTCTGGGTGTAATTTATCTATAATATGTATGTATTTAGAAATATATAAATATGTTTATAGCAGTCTGGTTACCATAGTACATGCTCTGCCTAGTTTGGGATCAGACGGCCGAGTGTGAGATGTGTCAAGTTGTTAGTTGTTGTTATTATTGCCTATTAGTAGGTATATCTATTAGATATCTTAATTGTAAACTAGTGTTTGTGAGACATGCGGGTCACTGTATCAAGATCTGAACAGCTTTAAAATTAGAAACAGAAACAGGTCATGCATGCATGACTTTTTACCGTTTTTTAGTTAATTGCACCACTTTGGTGCATCGTGGTTTGCTAGTCAGTTGATGATTTAGTTTTTTGAAGTGAAAACTTCTTTAGCGGCGTTGTGCAATTTTTGGCATGGGTAAAAAATATTAAACTCGCGTCAGGACACGTGACCCTGATCGAAAATGTGTCCGAGCGTTATATATTTAATAAAAATATTTTTATGACGAGATCAAAAATTCGTAAGACGGAGACGAGTTTCTTATATTTACATGTAGATGAAGGGAGGAGGAGGGAGAGAGAGAGAGAGAGACCGTCATGCTAATAATACATATATATATACATCAACTAGAGGGCGCTAATCTAAACATTTAGTTCTGTCAGCTCTTTATTAATTAATGTCACCAACCTCTTAATGTGACGTTTTAAGTTCATCGTTTCCTTTAAGTTGCCTTTCCGTAAATTCTTAAACTATAACTTCATTATCTAAACAGTGATTTCATTACACTAGCCCCTATATACAGATAACAAATATCCTGTACTTCCATATACATGCAAAGAAATGATTATTATTATTCTCTTTATTAACATCTATTAAACATATAAATAACATTTTTAAATGCATGAGTTTATAAAAATATATTTATTAATATAAAAAATAGTGTGTGTGTGTTTCGGGTACAGAGACCAAGCTACCGGTGGTTAGGGTTCCAGAAACAGAAACCTCCTCACAATACGTGCCGTATCGAGAAGGACCGCCTTCTGCATCAGGCCTTTAATCCAGTTGCCTAACGTGAGCATCTCATGTTGTTGGTGGAGAATAATAATAATAAAACTAACTTTTTATTATTATTATTATAAACAATCTTTCTATCTCCTGCCTACGTCTTAACGTGAATTCGATTTAATGCTCCCCAGGAAATCATATTTAGTTGAAATAACTTTATTTCAGGACTCCATCAAAAATAGTGTAAAAAAGTTATTTTTGACAATATTTTGTAATTCTATATTTTCCTGAATAAGAACTTTCTTATCCTTATGCTATGCTAATACAAAACTAAACTGCAAATCTAGGTAGCCAAAACAGTATTACTTACAGATGAAATATTATACAAAAAAGGTATAACTAATTATAGCCATAATACATACAATACCGTTGGCAAAAAGGCATATATTAACTGACTTCTTTTTTGATAATAATTGTTAAGAATTCCCAGAAAATATCAGATAAAAACCATTGGTGATATAAATGCGCATCGATTTTTTACTTTCAAAAATTGAACAGACGTCAAAGTATCTAATTAACTTTTTATTACGTTCAGGAACGTAAGCATGTCTGTTTTTACTTGATGAAAAGAGACAAAATATTTAGTTCACCAAACACCATTCAAGCCAAGCCAGACACCCAATTTCTTAACTTAGCGAAATGTATCTTCATAGATGAATCCAATATTGTTATTATTTTAAGCATATTTTTTTTTAAATTCTCTAGAACATTTTTTTGTGACAAGCTGTCAATGCGTCCAATCCCAATTGGACAATTACACATTATTCCGTTTTTATGAATAAATATGGTACACTCAAAACACAGACGGTAGATAATTACAATATAGGATTTCCTATAGTAATCAATACAAACAGCAGTATCAATTAACTAATACGTCAATCGTTTCATTCGTCTGTCGTGTTGTATTCTGGTTCTGACGTATTGCTGTCGCTCTTATTAACTATCACCTCCTTTTACTATCTGAGTCAATCTATACAGTATCGAGGAAATCCTGTTCTGTATTTCCCGAGGTTTCACCTTATTACCCAGGTGTGTCCAAGTACCAACGTGTTCATAGCACGTGCTAATTACATGAAACTTATTTCGATATAGCGTTACATAAAACTCTGATTTAAGATTGCTAATCACGATGACAGGCTGACCATTGTCGTGTAACGATGCTTGTGAACAAACGGGTTAATGTAACCCACACAGAGATTTAATTTTTCTGATTATCTAACTAAATGTACAGCTCCTAATAAGGATTCTGAACTCAGCCCACAGCTGCGTAATTGATGTTTCTATTATGATAATTTATTTTGTAAGCTTATTATGACAAACCTTTTATACATGACAAGTTTCAGTCAGTCAGTGTGAAACTGAAATTCATGTAATGTTCTATAAATTTACAATTTAAAATACCCCCAACTCGAAAATCACTTCAACGATTAGAAAAGAGTTGATGATCATCGAACGGCCGAACAGATTTTCTTGAATTACATCTAAGAACACTCTCGATCAAGTCACCTTTAAAAAAAACGCACTTAAATCGGTCCATTCGTTTGGGAGCTACGATGCTACAGACAAATACACAGATACACAAACACGTCAAACACCACTGTAACACCACTCTTTTTTGCGTCGGGGATTAAAAATGTTTTAACATAGATGGAGCTACAATCTGAGACGTGTGAGGAAATGGTCAGAATTCTTATCTTTTTCAATCTAAGTAACGAAGTCCTTTAGTTAAATGTACAACATCTATCGATTTTTATACCAGTAAGTTGGTTAAACAAGCACACTTGTAAACACTCGCATCGCCAGTGGTGTGACTTACGCTTTGCCAAACGAACTCTATGAAGCTTGAAAGATACTAGTCATCAACGTATGTAATATTAATTAATAGTTGCACGCCTCGATATATTTTCAACACGCTTTTAAAAGCTTAATTTTTTTTTACTATGTAAAAAATCTTGGAAGTCAATTTTAATCTACTTCTAATTGGCGTATCGAAATTAAACTTTGTATGTATATGTAGTTGTTCTGATGATGGAGGTGAATTGTACCTTTGTAACCCTTGAGTTTGGGCTCATGATTTGTTTTGACGAGTTCAACAGATTGGGCTTGGTCTGATGTAGAAACCAGGAGGTGGATTGTGGAAATCTTTTCTACTTTTCAATTCGATTCGCCATCGCCATTAAAGCGTGGTTTTTAGTTTTACGAAACTATAATAATTCCAAAAAGATTTTCATGCCTGATTACTTAGTTCTTAGAGGTGTACGTCCATAGTAAGCTTGGTATTCATTGAGACGTATTAACATTATTAAACAATTACACAATTCACTTATATCTTCATACGAGCTCCTGGATAAACACGCCGGGCTGACATTCAAACTTTAATCCTCTTCTTTTGTTTTCTTCTTTGCCTATCAAGTCTTTTTATACAATTCAAATAAAGCGTAAAGTGACTTACGACTTAAAAAAAAAAAGGAATCGCAAATTGCAACGGATGCAATGGTGGTAGTAGTAATATGATAAAGAGGAAAGATTCGTTGGTTTGTAGTCGATTAGCTCTGAAACTACTGAACCGATTTCAATTATTCTTTTACCTTTAGAAAGTTAATTTATCCAAAAGTAACATACGCTATATTTTATTTCAGTAATAGGTATAATTAAACGCAGACGAAGCTGTAAGCACAACTAGTAATTAATGAAATAACTGAAGTTTAGCGAGTGGTGTGGATACCGTAATCAAGTTGAGTTTACACGCAACTTTAATATGCACGAGTGTACATGTGATATATGTATTTATCTATCTATCGATAGCACATAAATCAATACATTTTCACTGAATCATTAAACGATTCAGTTGCATGAAGTTAGCATGTTAACTGAAATTTACCACGAAATGTGTTTACGTAAAGTTCTTTGTTGTTTCTTTTAAAGAAATATGTTGAAAAATAAGCACACGGCCTTTTATAGTAGTCGATTACCGGTATTTATAAATACTGATTGTAAAGTAACAATGTATAACGTTTCATCTATCCCACTATCCCACTAATATTATAAATGTGAAAGTTTGGATGTATGGAGCGATGGATGTTTGTTACTCTTTCACGTAAAAACCATTCAACCGATTGCGATGAGATTGGTATGTAGATAGCTGGAGACCTGGATTAACACATAGGCTACTTTTTATCCCGATATTCCCACGGGATCGGGACTTACGCGGGTGAAACCGCGGGGCGCTGCTAATATACTAATATAATAAAGCTGAAAAGATTTTGTTTCTTTGTTTGTTTGTTTGTTTAAACGCGCTAATCTCAGGAGCTACCAGTCGGATTCCAAAAATTCTCTTTGTATTTGATACAGTATTCATTCAGGGAGGTCATAGACTATGTAACATCACGCTACGACTCTCAGAAGCTAAGCAGTGACCATAAACGCGGGTAAAATTCGGGGAGCTGCTAGTTTCTAATAAGAAGACAATTTTCTACTAGTGTATAAGTGTGTTCATGAAAAAACCTGTTCAAAACCCTGTCATATTTGATAATAATCACTACATAAAACAAAGTCCCCCACCGCGTCTGTCTGTCTGTTCGCGATAAACTGAAAAACTACTAAACGGGTTTTCATGCGGTTTTCACTAATAGACAGAGTGATTCATGAGGAAGATTTAGGTGTGTAATTTGTTAAGATTTTGTGTAAATTGATTGAAATATGTTGATGATTGTTGAAGATGTCTCTGCAACCCGTGCGAAGCAGGGGCGGGTTGCTAGTAATATAATAATTAAACACACCTCATACGGCTGTCTGATCCCAAACTAGGCAGAGCCTGTACTATGGTAACCAGACTGCTGATAAACATACTTACTTATTTTTCTAAATACATACATATTATAGATAAATTACACCCAGACACAGAACAAATAATCATGCTCATCACACATTGTCCTGGGTGGGAATCGAACCCACGACCTCTGGCTCAGCAGTCAGAATCACTAACCACTAGACCAACAGCCAGTACAGTAGATACCTCCTATTACTCAATCATGTAATCGTGTTTGTTTATTCTTAACTGCATTTTGCCCGCGGCTTCGTTCGCGTGAATATAGAATTTGCCAATCAATTCGGGTATCCCTCTTGAAGTACTGTTTTACGGGATTAAAGATTCCCTATATCCTTATATGTGCCTCTAACAATGTGTATGCAAAGAACAACCAACTCACTAATCACTTCTATATCACTAATCATAGTTGAGGTAATTATATTAACTAGAGATCGCGTGGTGGTCGAATTTCGACCATGGTTTATTTCATTGGCCAATATTGCTTGACCTGCCATTGTAGACACTTTTGTACCATGACAGGTCAAAATATATACTGGACTATGGCTATGTGCTATGGCTGTATGTACTCGTTTTTGCATTTTTTTTAACTTTGTAGCAAATATTGTTCAAAAATTTTAGCATTCGTCACTTCTTCTTTGTATAAACTATAAGTGTGCGCCTCCGTCCGCCCAATTTTCGTAAAAAGGGATCCAAAGTTCTCGCTTCACGTATTAATATATAGATTACTTAATAGAAGTGAAAACTTCTTTACGCACGTTGGGCACTTTTCGTATGGAGAAAAAGCACTGAGCTCGCGTGACCGTCATGCAGATACAAAATACAGTTGTTGTTGAAGTTTTCAGTTCAAAAATCTTTTGATGATACACGATAAAACGAAGATGAAAAATAATTAAGCATATCCGTAATAACGACTGCCAGAAGAATATAAAAGAAACAATGATAGAATAAAAGCCAACATATAGAAAATAGGTTACAAGAGCCAAACATAATTCTTTAAAAAAAAACCGACTTCAACAAAAAAAGTGTTCGATAAAAGACTTATATATGGTTTTCTCATGGATGCCATTGTCAGAACTGGACCAAATTGAAATGGGACCACACGGGAAGTACCAGCTTTCAAATAAAAAAAGAATCATCAAAATCGGTTCACCTAGCAAAATGTATAGACATTTTTATCTCAGGTTTAGTTAAGATAGAGAGTTTAACTTAGATGCCAGTGCTATTAGCCCCACTATTCCTACTTACCTGACTTATTATAGAAAGGATACAGAAGATTTCTGCTGACTATCTGAATAGTTAGCACTCTACAGAAGACTTTGGTTAAGGAAAACTAGAAAAGTTGCTAGAATTTAAAAAGGGATGGTCATTAATACCTTTGGTCTTACGTGCATATTTTGCCCAACGTTATTGCCACCGAATATTGGATTCTTGCATTTCGGTTGAGAGCATGGCCGAATATTCGGCAAAATAGCTATTCGTGGCATCTAGGCACTCACTATTAAGCAGACCGGATGTTTGTTTACTTTTATAGTACTATTAAATTAATCCCTCTAGTAACCGTAGCATACTCAATATCTATGTTACACAATAATTATAAATTCACGATCTTCGCTAGTTCCGGCGCCTATCTGCTCACGTGTTAAAGAATGCCTTCAGCCTTGAAGTTAAGAGCATCGTTAAGCCCAGTTTAATGTCAAATAGTATTGCAATATAAACATTTTGTCACCTAGTAAACTATTGGCGTAGTTGCGTCACTGCATTGTGTTTTGCTTTATTGTAGGGTGACCATGATTCACTGTGGAAATAAACTACCTAATACAAATGGAACGTATCGTTAGCGAAAGTGGATTAGACTGACAACGATGCACAGTTTTGATAAAACCTTGACTTTACTTTAAATTATGGGCACCAGATTATATACATTCAGTTATCCGGAACAACTACCTACATTTCTGGAACTGGATAATTTGAAAGACTATTTGCAAAGTCGAATACCTACCCTATAACATTTGATACAATTCTTCTTTCTTTGAAATTAAATAAATTGAAGTTACTTTGTAAAATACAGCTATAACATATGATTTAATTATAAAACTTCAAAAAATAATGCGTCTAATAATGCTACAACAAACTTTCCTTAGCTACCTACCTATTTTTCCGACCTTGAGGTGGTTTTTATTTTTTAATTGTAGAGGACCCCTCTAGAAGCACAACCTATATCATAAATAGTCAGATAAGTCAGTTTTCTTTTCTTCAGCCTTACACTTTATTCTCAGGCATTTAGATTTTATTTTAAAGACTTTCCTTAGTTCTAGCTTATGTGTTAAATTATTATTTACTCTATATCTTTCTTTCACACGTCTAGGAACTGCGCAGCAAATAAATACAAAATCAAGCCAGTACGTAGCACGAGTAGTGCATATCACAACCGTGATGGCTACTCCTATTAAGGACAATGGACCACTATATGTGAAGAATTTCTAAATAATTATTATCTAGATATTCTTCACATAGTTGTCGATGCAGATAGTATGGATCACGCACAAAAGCGACTCGAATTGAGTATCATTGACCTGGTACCAGTTATAAACCATATTAAATCTGTGCCAATAATATTCTTTATATAATATCTAGTCTTTCAAAAACATTAATCATTACGAAAGCAGTTGACTGACTATACGTTTAATACGTAGTTTCATTTCTACAGACCCTAATTAATTTAGAATTGTTTAAACATCGTAGATACGCCTTTTTTGGTGGACTTGGATAGCCAACAAGTGGGCACGTGGGTGGAAGCCGTGCAACCATTAAGCCCAATTTGTCGAGCTTAAAAACACGACCGTTCTCTTTTTGGGCATGGTGATAAAATCTAGGCTGTTATTGTAATTTCCACCTGACGACGCCGGCAATGGCTACCAAAATATTTTACATTTGGATTCGGGTGCAAAAACATATTAATATAGGTAGGTAGGTACTATTAAATATTTTTTTGTGAAATGAGCAATAGTATTATCCTTTGATCTAAGTTGTTAAAAGACTTTGAAAACCATATTCGTTGTAAATACCAAGTTTTCACTTATGTATATAGCACCCGGCATGCGTTACAATGCCATTTTTTATACAGATTTTTTGGGCCAGGAGCCTCGCGAGCTTCGCCGTGGTATTGGAACGAACACTGATTTTTATTTTTACAGGTACACATCTTGTCCGAAAACAAAGTTTGAACTGCATTGGCTTCTTTTATATTTTTTACTTTGAATTGTCAGAAATTTCTTACATCCGTATTATTACATGCCCATAAATTGGGCACTCCTATATTATTTGATGTAACTATATTTATTTATTTTTCTAGACATATCACTCTGTCATCATCATCATTTTGTACACTTAACCTCTATTTTTTATTTCCTCCGTATATTATGTTGACAATAAAAATAAAGCACTAACAAATAAAAAAATATATATATTGAGCGCGCATCACACTCATACAAACATATAAAGGGATTTAGAGACGATCTCATAAAATTTGACTGTTTCTGAAACTGTTTATTCTTCGCTGGTGATAGTTTAAGGTCTTTTAAGATTTGCTAATCCGATGAATATAAAATTTTCACGTTAACTATATCAATCTAATCACTTGCTCCTTCACCACTACAACAAAATAAAATAATATCTGCATAAAAAACTTCAAAAGTCTATTTTTTACCTAAACTGATGGTCATCGTTGTTCCAGTCATGTGGCCAATGCCGTTCGACGGCGGAGCGCGCGTCGGCGGCTGCGCGGGAGTGCACGCGACTCGCGGACGCGCTGCGCGACGCGCGCGATCAGCTCGAGCTCATGGAGTTCAGGCTGCTGGAGTTAGAAGACGCTAATCCCGACAAGGTACGCAGTGGATCATTTTACATTGTTTTAAAAGTGTGAATTCTGTGATTTTTTAAGGTGACGTGCGTGTTTTTTATTAGAACGGTATAAGGACGCAGTGGGTTTATTTCGTGTATTGAATTTTAAGTGTTGGCAAAGTGATACTGTATTCACCTGGAATCGGTTTCAAAATATTAATCCATTGGGTATGAATATTATTTTTCATTTAAAAATCATCGCTTTGTTATACAAGAGTTCTTTATTAATTAATCTAAGTTGTATGCCTTTTCCTTACATAAATAATTTAAAAGTACGTATTTTATTAATCAGTAATATTTTTTTTTATATTACGTCTGCTTGTCTGGTATATGAAGAATATTAGATAATATACTTATTTCAAAGTGACTGCAACGATAGTTTTGTAATTCATTTTAATATGTTACGCGGGAATTTTCCCGCGCTTTAAGTCATTGCTGTGACATTTACCGTGCGACTTGCAAAAACATGGTAAGGTCAAGATTTTGTAATTATTTCTTTGTTTTGGTAAATGTTTTTTTTTTTTTGCAAAATATTTTGAAATAGCAATGACCATAAAATTAAGAAAAAGTTGCATTTAAACTGAATTATGAAATGAAATATTAAAAATGCATTTTGATTTAGTTCAACAAAACTCAGGTTACAAGTGTCTGCGTTTTTGTGCTTATTTTTATTGGTGTAATAAAAACAAGCAATTATTTCTTAAAAACTACGTTTAAATTTGTTTTTAGTAGAAGTTTTGAAAGAATTAATTATAAGGCGTGAATAACGTTCGTAGTAGCTTAGGTACGCCTAAGCTACTACAAACGTTACTCAACTAGAACATTTTAAGTCTTGTTCTATTCTAGCTCTACGATTAACCTTAATGTAACAATAATAGCACGAGACTTAACGACGTCTTATAATTGAGTGACGTTTGAGAACTTCCTTATCTCTACTTTGTTATACAATGTCCTATAAAATTTCATATTTGCTCTTGCATAGGGGGTTTTAGATTTTAGACGCATGGCAAGTTTCCTATTGTCAGAGATTTCTTTATACGCATTTTTAAGCAAATTTCGCGCACTTAAAAATGAGAAATTTGGAAGAGGTAGGTACCTACCTAAAGTTTGCATGTAAAAGAAGGGCAGAAAGCTAAAATTTTTAATCGTTATCTGTTATAATTTTAAAAAAATATGCGAATACGGCTACAAGAAGCTACAGGCCTCCAGTATATATGTTTACCTGTCATGATACGAAAGTCTAAAGAATGACAGTTCAAGTTATATTAGGCAATGGTAAAAAACAAAAGAGTTATAACTTAATCTTTACATTTTTTATAGTATAGTTTGTACGCTTAGATCTGTTAAACTACGCAAACGGATTTTTATTCGGTTTACACCAATAGATAGAGCGATTCTAGAGGAACGTTTATACGCATAGTTTAATATTTTTTTGTGTTAATTTGTATAATGATATGACGATAATTGTTCACCACATTAGTATCTATATTACACCCGTGCGAAGCTGGGGCGGGTCGCTAGTGAATTCCACAGCATTCTCTTAAATAACAATATTTCCTTACAAGTTACAACACACTTCCTATAATATACCAACAGCAACATATAGATACCATTCAATAGATTAAACCGTCACGACTTACATTTTTCAAATGACATAAACCAATAACCCTGACCCCCTGCATTCACACATACTTTTGAACACATAGGTCAACTGTCACAAGTCTGAGAACTAGTTAGGTGTCAGCGGAAACCCCATTGATCATTATTAACGGTTTTATTATATTTCTATGGTGTTGACCGGACGCGTCCTGCTTATGGAAGGCGACGGGTGATTACCTCACTATTACTCATATTGTTTGAACATACAGTGATAAATTGTACATATAGATATACCTAGCTGTTTTGTATGTATGTATACGTAAGGACAAGTGTTTAGATGTTAAAGTCAAGAGTGTAAAGGCTAACTTAATGCGCAGTGTACTTAGTGATCTTATACGTGCGGTTAGTGAGGTAGTGTGCGATTTCTGTGTAATCTTTCTTTATTTTAAACTCATGACTGTTGGTGCACTCAAGAAAACGGCAAAGTATGTATACATATAATTTGATTTTTTTGGATTCTATGGGTTATCTGAAAGATTAAAACAGAACTCTTGTAAAGTCACTTAGTTTATCTTTCGTCTCAAACGTCGTTCATCGAAACCTTTTTGTTTAAAACGGGTGCAAGTATTGTAGTTCAGATATGAAGGTTTATTGTGATTTACATTTGTAAAAAAATCATGTTGATTTCCTCAAATTGACTCATCCAAATCTTTCACACTTTCCGTTGTCTTAAAATAATTTCTCAAGAGTTAAGGTCAGAGCAGAAGAAAAAAAAGCAATCTGTTTTGAAGTCCAATATTTATTGTAATTTGTGAAGTATGCTGTAGTAATTTATCTTCTTTTAAAGAAATTAAAAAAAAATCTGTTGTTAAGCACTTCACATCACTTGAGTTGAGAATGGCTGGACGGACTTTAATAAATTTGTTAAATTTAGTAAAAACTTTATAGTAAAATAAAAAAAATAATGAATAATTATAGTTTAAAAAATAAAAAACACGCTTTTATAGAAAATTCACTTAAAAAAAATAAAAAAAATTAATCGAATTATTGCATTGTCATCGGGTCTTTGACAGGTGTGCAAAATTTGAATGAAATCTGGCCGTTTAAAGTGGGTCAAAATCGTGCCCAAAGGAGTCCGTTACAAACATACAAACAAACATACATACAAGTGAAGCTAATATAAAGCGTGTAAAAATCGTACTGACCCAACCGAATAACACCAATAAGCCATTCGGATATTAGCTTTAAAGTTCTTCGTCATATTTGCAATTCAAATTAGCGGTATGTTCTCAGTGCAAAATCGGCTACTATGTAATAATTATTATATAAATAAGTAGATACTATGTATCTACTTATTTCTATGCTTTGGTACTTCAATAAATATAAACATTTTATGATCCTGTATACTAATTCTTGTTTATTTTATGGTGCTGCAAACATAAGTAGATATAATATAGATAGAAGAGTATCATTATCTAACTTAGATTTGTGAAGTATGGTGTAGTAATCTATCTTTTTTTAAATAAAAAAATAATTAAAATTTGTTTTTAAGCGCATCACTTGAGTTGAGAATGGCTGACGTCAGCCATTCTCAACTCAAGTGATGCGCTTAACAACAGATTTTAATTATTTTTTGGATTAAAATTTAATTAAATCCGTCCAGTTCGCCAGGTTTTAAAATATCCGTATCCGTAAATTGTAAAATTTGGAAAAAACTGATACCAGTAAGTAACTATTATCTGATCTGTGCTGGTAGTCTTTTTTGCTGTAAAATAAAAGGAATACTAACAAAGTTATTTGAAATTGAACAAGATAATTTGTATCGGGTCAGCTTACTATAAAATATGAATGAGTTATGGCCGAGTGCAGTATTTCACATTTAGTCGTTTGCACAAAGAGCGAACTCGGTACTACTCGAACAGAATAAATTAATTCGAATAAAATGCTATCCGAAACTAACCATGTTTTGAATATATCCCCATGTTTTTTTTCTATTTTACATACAAATTTTAAAAAGATACATACGTGAACTACATGAAAGCTTATTTTTACCAACATAGTTTTAGGTCATTGTTTTCTTTACAAATATTAACATATTTCACAAACCAAATGTGTTTATTATTCACAAAATATAAGTCAATTATTCGTTACATAGCAGGTCCTTTTTAGTCAAATCTTAATAATATTATAAACGTGAAAGTTTGTGAGGATGTATGGATAAAAACTAGTCAACCAATTGCGATGAAACTTATATGTTATGTGCGATATTATATGTAGATAGCTTGAGACCTGGATTAATAAATAGACACATTTTGTCCCGATATTCCCACAGCATAGGGACTTAAGCGCAGTCTACACCACCGGCTAGCGAGCGAGCGAGCGAGCCGGGCGAGCATCGTTTCACCTCTTTTCATACTTCGGTTCACACCGCGAACTACAGAGCTAAACTACGTCAGCCATACAAACGATGCCAACGAAATATCTGACGATGCCGGCCATACTATTCGTTCACCTCCTTAGCGTAGCTTAGCTCTGTAGTTCGCGGTATGAACCGAAGTATGAAAAGAGGTGTGATACTGGATGGATAGATGTTTGTTACTCCTTCACGCAAAAACGGCTGAATAGATCTGGATGAACTTTGGCAAATAGATAGATTATAGTCTGGAATAGTACATAAGCATCTTTTTATCCCGGAAAAAATATACGATTCTCGTGGGAGATTTTACCAAAATTTCCACGTGAACGAAGTGACGAGCAACAGCTAGTTAACAATAATTGTAAATATGTCCTTACAATTTTTATTGTGCGCTATAAAAAGTAAACTAAAGGTCATGTTTTTTCAATAATTTTCCTTGAATATGTATTCTACCACTTTTTAGATACTGCTGAAGTATTGTGTTTGTTGGCTTGTCGAGCTCCTAATTATTAATTAGGTATGGATTATTCATTCAGAATTCGGCAAAAGGAAATTAAGGTAACTATAATTTCCATTTAAAACAATGAATTAGTCGAAAACAAATTATATGCTGATTGTATTTGTTAATTAATTACCTTTACATATAATTATATACCTTGTCTAGTCTTATTAAAGTCCAATTTCGATCTCCATAAGGTCGTAATTTAAGGTTGTTTACTTTTTCATGTAATATGTGTTTAACATATTTGTATATGTTATGTTATAGAGCGTGAATTATTATTCGTGTAAGTCCTTCAATGCACGTGATGAGTTGCTGATTTTAAAGGGCCCTGACCAATTTGTAGTTAAATCGGTTGTTTTACTAGTAATAAATGTTATTATTCTATTCTAGCTGCGCCCCGCGGTTACGTACCAAATTTCATTGCAATCGGTTCAGTAGTTTTTGCGTGAAAGAGTAACAAACATCCATCCATCCACCCATACTCACAAACTTTCACCTTTATAATATTAGTAAGATTTTTAGTTCCAGTACTAAAAGAACTGAAGGGAAAGTATTTGATATGTGCTGCTACTATTAATTAGTCAGGGCCCTTCCATAATACCTGCATGATGATTCTTCGTTCATTTTACTCCCAGTTACTGGTTAGTGGTCCTGACTGCGAAGCCAGAGGTCGTGGATTCGATTCCCAACCAGGACAAATAATTGTGTTATGAGCATGATCATTTGTTCTGTGTCTAATTTATTTATAATATGTATTTAGTAACATATAAGTATGTTTATCAGCAGTCTGGTTACCAGTTACCATAGTACAGGCTCTGCCTAGGTTGGGATCAGACGGCCGTGAAATCATTTACTTTAGGTAGGTGTACGTGTCTGGTTGTCTAATTTCGTCAAATTTATTTAAAAGAGTTTACGTCTATAATCTAGATGTTATAATGACCCTAAAAATAAATAACCAGCCGAGTTCGAAGTTAAAATCGCGTAGAAAGGTCTCCGGACAATAAAGAACTAACTTATCTAACATTGTAATTGAATATCACGTTCTCCCATACATTTCAACTGCAAATGTAAGTTTGTACACACAATATTGAGATGCCTTACATCCTCATAAATAAATTACGCCTACACACCCAAACATATATCTACTCACAACACACACTCGTACAAGTACACGCACAAGCACACCCGTACACGCAAACACACACACCCACGAACACGCTACTTTATACACCCTCTCACGCTCATACACGTACACTATCACTTTACACACAAGAGAGGACACTTACATGCACACTTATTTTTTTTTACTTCTTTAAATTTAAAATAAGTATTTAGTTTTATATACAAACCAACAAGTCATATTACCTTAATGTTTAATTTCTATGATAGCTAGACAATATTATATCTGAGAGGATTGGCGCTGATAGCCGAAATACAGGCTCTGCCTAGTTCGGTTACAGATGCTAAACTCATTTGTTGTAAACTCATTTGTAATTTGTCACTACATTCAACTGCCGAATACAGAATAATAGTGATGTATTAGATTAGATAGAACTATAGAACTATTATAGTAAGAATCATTGTATAAAATGCAAAATGAGAAATGAGAATAAACTTACTTACTTCAAAACAACGGACACAAAGAACACCCAGATTCGGATGGGAATGGAACCCACGACTAGGCCAACAGGCCATAAGTACCTACTATAATAAAACTATGGAGAAAATCTTTACCTTATTATTAAATTGAACATGTTATTTTAAGCTCATAGACTTCTCTGTATTTTTTTTCAGTTTCTAAGGGTGAAAAATATATATTTTTTATCTATTTTCTTTAATAACGTTAAATACAAGGGTTCGTTTTTTCTTTTGGACATACGGAGCCCTAAAAATATCCTATACTTTATGATACATATGAACATTAAATCTAAAATTGATAGCTTTATATGTAAGTAAATGTAGTTCCATACCCGTGCACGACCATGACTCTGTCGTACGGAAGGTCGCGCAACATTCATTCAACTATCTATGAAGCTACATATGTAAAAATTAAACCACTCCAGATTTCACACATACGAGTACCTACTATAGGTACTTCGCACTTCAACTGTTAGGCACTAAGTAAACACTATTCTTAATAAATACACAAATCTAAAATATAAAAATCAATGTATTTCGTGTTTGTGTTCGTATTTTATGCGCTGCCCCGTAAGTACCGTTCATCTAGGTATGCCACCCTTTTTTTTGGGAAAAATATAATATTTTTTTTTTAATTTGCGGAAAATACTTTTAGAAAATTCAATACTTACGTACAAATTTTTCCATCCCTCGAGAACAGATTTTTTTTTGGATGGTAGGTACCCTATTACTTATTCTGTACCATTGACAATGTGTAACCAAAATTTAATAATAATATCAGGTAGGTAAAAAAGTAAAAAAAAATTAGGGTTAACCACAGAGATAGATAGACATAATAATGAAAAATAGACACGATAACTTTGTAGTTCTAAATACCACAGTATTCCAGCAAGGCAAGCTATTATAGTAGCAGGAGGTAAAAACTCTCCCATACTCAGAGATTCAATACCGCAGACTTTAAAATTATTGACCATCTTCAAGGCTCGTCTTTGTACTGATTTATAATGTTAAATACTGAAAAGTTCCGTTAATTGGTAAAATTTTTTACCAGTGTTGTAATTATCGCATCCGTAAATACTTCTCATATCGCAACAATTTTTTAAAACCTTTTTTTTAAAACACAATCACATACCAAACAACTATAATCCAATTTAAAGCGCCATCACTGATCTAGAGCAGAAATACGCAAAGATAAACATGCCTCGTTAGTTTAATATCTCAATTTTAACAAGCATATACCTACGTTTATGAAATTATTTATTTAACGCTGTACTTCGAAACCACTATTGCGATATCGGGTATTGTGGCTCGCTACAGATTTTTTGCCGTGAAGCTATTAATTACTAGATAGAATGATGACTTAGTAATTTTTCTATACTGAGAGCCGAGTGATTAAAAATGTTCGAAGATTGAACAAAGACTAATCGACAATAAAAAAACCAAGCCTAATGTTAATATTATAATTATTGACGTCGCTCGTGGGTACTTATTATGTAAATACGAACTACATAATCAGAATAATAGTAAACATAGATATAAAATACATAGACATTACAATAACCATTTGTATGAACACGTGAAGTTTAACAATAATGGTCAAACAAAAGGCCAACGCGACTAGGAAACAAAACCCGACTCATAACTTCAACTTAGTAGGCACATTATGTTGCCACACGCGCCTATTATAGCACTCTACAACGTAGTTAGTATCAGAATCGAGAAAAAATCATAAATATACGCATATTTGTCAACGCCTACAATGCAACAAATCGCTTTAGTTCTATTCTAGTCTATCTAGTCGTTCTGACAAAACCACTGCGGTCCAATTAATACAAGTGTTCGGACGTTCTTGAGCAATTTTTTCATAAAAGTTTAATTTTATATGAGTAATTGTTTCGTGCTTCTAACATTCTATAACGTAATTTGTATCAGTTTTAACACAATGTTTCATTTCAATTAGTCCACAAGGACACAAGTAAAGGTGTATTAGAAAATGTAAGATTACTTAATTTGTTTCAGGGTGCCAGGGACACCCTAACAGATTCGGACTCAGGTTGCGTGTCCCCAGGCTCTCGTATCAAGGACTCCGCTTCACCTGAACTCAAACGAATGGATTCCGGATACAAATCTCCCCATGCTCCAAGCAGTCCCTGTAATCCGCGAAGAAACTTGGGAACTCCACACGATGACTTTAAAGAAGACTTTGCCAGGGCTCAAGTACTGGCTGACATTTTGGATAAAAATTCGGAAACAACCAGTGATTCCCTAAAAAGCAACCCAGTCAAAGAGCATTTGGAACAGATGATCTTAAATGCAGCATCCGCGGAGGACAGGGCCTGTTTGGAACAAGTTCTTATGCTTCTATACAACCTACAAACGTTGAGCAGTTCTGTCAGTGAAGATGAATGTTATCAGGTATGTAAAAAAGTAGAAAAAAATTAAATGATGTTTGCTGTCAATGTGACCATGTCTGTCAACATGTAGGCAGGATTTGTAAATATATTTCTAAATTTTTAACGTTTCCAGACTAAACCACGAAGACTATGTGACTTGAGATTGAAACAAGAAACTGACATCTCTCATAAAACCCAAAAGGCCATCGCGACAGTAACACCGTATCAACAGAAAGGATATAAATGCGAGTCACTAGAGAGCCTTTGTAGCGAAGAAAGGAAACCCAATAATATTTTACAGGAAAGTGGTATCTTTGAAGGTGTCGAAACAGAATCAAAGAGTACTCAAACAGATGTGAACGATAGCTTTGAATGTAGCGGTGAACTAAACACCGAAATACAACGACTGAATAGTATAAGAGAAAAATTAGAGAGACAAGGAGTTAGGAATAGGACGTTAAGTACGAAGGAAGATGGAGACGGCCTGGAGTGCAGGTGTGTGAAGTTGGGGAAAAAACACAAACAGTATTACGAGAGAAGGCTTAAGTTTTTGGAGGGAAAGATCTCGATCTACGAAGCGGCACAAGACGTTAAAGAGGCTAAACTTGCACAAAGATTGCAAAAAGAGTTTCTCCTAGAAAATCAAATACAGGTACGTTTTAAACTTCGTTTTCTTACCGATATGCCTAGGCATAATATTTCTGGATATGTTTAGCTTCCACTTTAACTATAGGTAGATTACCTATCAGATCTGTTGTGTCCCTTTTTTGGATTACTTTGGACTATGTAAAGCTAAAAATTTTAAATCTTACAAATTTTCTTATTTGGATTTTTTTAGTAGCTAAAAGTGCACTCTAGAGTCATGCCCTTTCAGTGATTTAAGTAAGTTTTCTAATATCATATAGCCGGATATACCTGCCTGTATATACGGCTTTACGCACGTTTGTATTTCGCGGATGCCTGACTAGTTTCGGATCCGAGTTCGAGACCCGCATCAGCTTCAGGTGGAGTGTGACTTTAATAAATAAAGTTATATGATATATATTATAATATGTTATAGTTGATGTGCTAGTAAAATACTCTAGTGTCCATGACAATAACTTTCTAAGAGTCTTTATCTTGTTATCATCAGATTTTTAAATGCCCTTCAAGATCATAAAAGTAGAATAGTAATGAAATATTACTATAAATGATTACAAAATATGTGTAACTAGCTGCGCCCCGCGGTTTTACCCGTGTAAGTCCCGATGCCGAATATCGGGATAAAAAGTAGCCGATGTGTTAATCCAGCTATCTACAATACCAAGTTACAACGCAATCGGTTCAGTAGTTTTTGCGTGAAAGATACAAACATATATACATCCTCTTACTTTCAATATTATTAGTAGGATGACACTAATGACCCTGTTGCTTTCGTTGCAGGAACTCGAATCACAACTTTCAGAGTTACAAGAGAAGTACGAAAGGTTAGAGGAAGATTGTTGTGAACTAGAAGAAATCGAAAATGACACCCGTTTACATTGGCAGCAGTAAGTATTCACTTGAAACAATTACACCAATACGCTTACTCAGTAAATATTAAGAGGCAATTCTATAATGTATGAATACAGAAGACTGGAATATTTTACAAATACATTATTTTTTTACAGATTTTATAAATGTTTAGATACCTGGTTACTTAAATTTAAAATTTAGAAACATAACATGTACTATGTCATAACTTCATAAGTTATGACATAAACGTTTTATGCCTGTTGATAAAACTGACCTAGGTTTTTGGACTTAACGCGTCGCCACTGATTTCGTTGTAATGACTTGCCTATGATCATGTATATAACTTTTAATCTCAAAAATCATAGTCTGCTTCCTCCATCTATTTTCTCGACTAACGAAATCAAACTCGGTCACTACGTGTATGAATTTTATTGATCTTTTAAATGTTTTGTTGTGTTTTCGACTTTGCGAACTGTCAAATTGTTGTACCTCTCGCCATAGCGAATGATTTGGAATGAAATCAGCAATTTTTCCTTTGTTTACTCATTTACTTATGCCGCTTAGTTGTTGTCGTCTACGTACTTTACATCTTAACTGGTTTTTACTCATCATCTAGCTACATCTAAATATAAACATCTATGTCATTTAGCCTTCTAATACATACTTAGCGCAAATAAGGGACGTGGGAGTCGTAGAATGCTTTACGTTCACTTATAATATATAACATTGAAGTATTAAAAATTACATATTTTTTTCTCCAATATAAACTTTGGGTAAATAGTTATTTCATTGGTTGATGCGTTACGTGTACTGCGTTCTGAAGTACCTACGCATGGTATCAATTTGCCTACTTGTTATATAGCTATTGTTATTGTCATATTTGGATAAAAGTTAGTAAAATAGTAAATTAAAAAAGTGATTCCAAAGTTGTAGTTTAACAAAAATAGGCATACCAGTACTCATCTTTTAGTATAAGTAAATAAAAGAAATAAAAACTATTAAAAAATGTTTAAAATTTCCAAAACCAAATCTATGCGTAATGAAATGAATTATATTTTTATTTTTTTATTTTCATCTAAATAAACACTTCTTGAAGATATCTTAGCTTTGGTTTTATCATTAATTTGATCTTTACATTTCACGTGCGTGTTACACCGCCTCATAGCGACGCGTTGATTTGAGCTCAGATAGCCTAGCATGCGATTTAGTTTCACGTGCACTAATGAGATCGACTAATCGACTAGTCTGTGCTCTTAACATTTCTAAATTATAAAAACGGGAGAACGAATTGATATCGCATAATAATTTTACGTCACACGCTGATATAGGCAAAAGCGGTCGAGTTCAGCACAGACGAAATATGAAAAATTTTCCCTATTCATATGATGTATTTGTGTATTACGAAAAGATGTTTGAAAATGTGTACCCGTAGGTTTTTTTATACCACGTCGGTGGCAAACGAGCATATGGCCCGCCTGTTGGTAAGCGGCTATGAACGCTTGCATTTCCAAGGGACCCTTTTTAAACCTGTACACTCCTTGCTTCAAGAACCCCATACTAGGTAGTAACATATGATAAACTTGACATCTTTAACGTTTATGAAATCTTAAAGCCATAGCTTTAGATTGTCGCTCGACAGCACATGAACAATAGTTTCTCATTACAAGTTCCTTATCGAAATGGTTTCGTTTTTGTTTGTAGGCTTGAAATGGACTATGAGCTTTGTTCAGCACAATTAAGAGATATGACGGAGCAAAGAGAGTGTTCGCGGGCCCAGGCCGAACGGCTGCTGGGCGAGCTCAAAAATAGAGAATGTGCTTTGAGAGCCAGAGAGGTAAGTACTGAAAAATAAGTTTTTTTTTTAATTATTGTCATGTTTCTATTTTGTTTGACAGACTTCTTGTCACAAGGGATAACTATTTGGAAACGGGCTGTTGTAGATTGACACTGGCAGATAGCGATCTTACCTATTTGCAACACGGTGTTATTTATTTTTATATATTATCTGTTTTACCTTAGATAAAGCAACCTAGTTTTTAGTTTAAAAAACAAAAGACATTTTTAAATATTTTTTTAAGAATTTTATCAAATCAGATAGGCAAGACTTACTAACAGTACTATAACTACATTCAAAGTAGGTACATGTAATGTGCATTAGTTCTATAATATGTATGTATTTAGTAATATTTAAGTATGTTCATCAGAAGTCTGGTTACCATAGTAACAGCTCTACCGAGCAGTACCCATAAATGTGGGAAAGAAAAAGTGTCTATTTTAATCATTGCCATACATTTAAGACAGGATAATCTTATTTAAATTAACATGTGGTTTTTGATATATTTTCAGACCGAGTTACAGAATCGATTACATAAGTTAGAAAAGGCGGTGCCAGCGTTGATTGCGTGGAACGTTGTCCAGGTTATCGGTGCGGACTTATCATGCGGTGGCAAGGTAAGTCTTTCAGAGCTACCTAAATCCTCGTTGTTAAATTAACACAATCACTACATATTATAAAACAATGTCAACCGCCGCGTCTGTCTGTTCGCGATAAACTGAAAAAAAAACTGAACGGATTTTCATGCGGTTTTCACTAATAAACAGAGTGATTCATGAGGAAGGTTTAGGTGTATAATGTGTTAAGATTTTGTGTATATTGATTGAAATATGTTGATGATTGTTGAAGATGTCTCTGCTAGCCGTGCGAAGCCGGGGCGGGTTGCTAGTAAGCTAATGTAATCAACAATAACATTACAGCCTTGATGTTGTTAATTACAACATAATATTATAAATCTTTACCTTACTAGTAAAACTTTCGGCCGTTGCATAAAATGAAATATAAGTATTCAGAGCTCTGTGTACATTTAAGGATAGTTATGGGGATACGTCAAAGTATTAATATTACGTAAGGTGCGCGGGAATCTAAAATCAATCGCATATGGTCATTTACATATATGGTAAATGTTACATAAATAACTACATATTACATAAATAACAGAAAACTGCATCTTCTAAAAGAATATATTTGCTGAGTTTTTTATGTAATTAATGCTTTTCTGTGTTTGATTGTCTACCTACCTAAAAAAACAACGTACTTGAATGCAAGGTTGTGTGAAAATTTCAATGCAATGTATAATTAACTTTTGGAGAAGATCTCATTACCTATTTTAGACTTTGATTAAGTACATCATCAATTTCAATTTGTAAATCTTACTAATATTATAAAGGTGAAAGTTTGTGAGTATGGATGGATGGATGTTTGTTACTCTTTCACGCAAAAACTACTGAACCGATTGCGATGAAACTTGGTAGATAGCTGGAGATCTGAATTAACACATAGGTTACTTTTTATCTCGATCTTCCCACGGGATCGGGACTTACGCGGGTGAAACCGCGGGGCGCAGCTAGTTTCAAATAAATTGTAATTTTGCAGCGCGCTTTGATGAACCGTATGAGCGGGTACAGTCATAACACTCGACAAGTGGTTGCACAGATCAAGCAAGAGAAGGAACAACTACAGGCAAAGTGCGGTGCTTTGGTTGCATGGAACGATATCACAACCTCCTCCACACCTACCAGCAAGCAGTTACAGGCACAAGTCACCACGTAAGTTAAGACCTCATTTTACCCTTAATATATGTATGTATAGGGGGCAAACGAGCAGACGGGTCACCTGTAGTAAAATGACTACCGCCGCTCATGGGCACTTGCAGGCTGCAACTCACAACAGTCACAAGTCCGTTGCCGCCCTTTAAGGTGGGAAGAGGGGGGGGGTTGGAGAGGGAAGGGTTAGGGCCTCCGGTAACCTCACTGACGCGGCGAAAAGCAATGCACGCATTGCTTTACTGCCGGTTTTCTGTGAGGCCGTGGTGTCACTCCTGTCGAGCCGGCCCATACGTGCCGAAGCATGGAAACTTTTTAATAAGATCCACTCTTTTAAATCCTTTTCGGTTTTTTTAGATTGAATTCTGCCGTTCGATAGAATATTTTTCACTTATCCGACTCCGTAAACAAAGGCAGTATTAGACATTACATGCTTGTGATTTGAGCTCAAAAATTTGTATCACATGCTAAAAAATCGAGTAGTGGGACGAGATTAAATGATGTTTACCAGAATACTCTTACAGGCGTAGAGAAATAATCTTTTACAGGGATTTCCTTTCTAAGGTACACCTGAGGCCCCGGCCATTAGACCTGGTGACGGAACACTGTGTGCTTTTAGTCGGTTCGAGTCCGAAACACAAATAAAAGAGAAAAAGATGAGAAACAATCTAGTCTATCTAATATATAAAAATCTCCTGTTACGGTATTTGTGGTTGAACTCCTTCGAAACTGCTCGACCGATTTTAATGTTTTTTTTTTGTATATTTGGTAGGTATGAGAATAGGTCGTAAAGTGTTTTTCACCCACTTGCCCACACCAAAAAAAAATATTATAGAAATGGACACAATGGCAAAGAGGTTTTGTTAATATTTTTGTCTCTAAACATCGTCTTTGTTTGTCTTTACTACTTACCAATTTCGGCCTCGTACCAAATGTTCATATCAATGCAAATGTAAGTTTGTTCGTTTGGTCGTTACGCGTTCAGTAGCCAGGGGACAGAGAAGGGCCCCTGTCATCCCAAAAAAAAGAACTGTCCGCGAGGGATAGTGAATTTATAAACAAAATCTATTATTGGCAAAAGCTATAGTTATTGATAAAACTACAAAGTCAGTACTCTGCTATGAGCCAGAACTTTAATGTTATTTTATTGTCCGTAGCCTAATATCAGAGAAGAGACAGATAGAAGCGAGAACAAGGCAAACACAGCAAAATCTAGAAACTAGGATAAGAGAGCTTGAAGAACAATTAGAGACGACCAGGAACCAGTTAAAAGCCACCGCCGCAGGAGCTGAGTGCAAGAAGGAAAGAATTGAGGAGAAGATCAGCGAGCTAGAGAAGCAGTTAAGAGGAGAATGTGAAAATGAAGATGTACGGAATGTTCTTTTATATTACTTTAAAGTTGCAGCAGTTAATTCTGGTTTGCTTGCTTTTTTCTATGCGTTTTGGTTGAATAAGCTTATGTCCTACATATCTGTCTAAATAGGAATACTATTTTGAATAAATATAAAAATCGTGTGTAGAAAAAACCGGACTGAGGAAGAAAGTTTGCGTTTTACAAGCTGTATGATTTGGAGAGTACTACAACTCTTCTTAGAACTCAACCAAACAATAATTCTTCCCTTTGTTTCTTCTTAATAATTTATAAGCTTCCTTCCCAATGTATATTTGTTAAATTAGGAACAAACAGCCTAGTCTTTTCTAAAGTAATATCTATTCTGATTTCAATTCAGAATCATCGTTGGGAGAGTATGAAATTAACTCACTCATTTTAATGTAACTAACAGATCAATCAACCAGCCTATCATAGTCCGCTCCTGGACATAGGCCTCTCCCAGTTATGATCAAATATTTTTAGACAGTGTCATAAGTGCAAATATATAATACCTATTCACAAAATCCTACTAATAATATAAATGTAAAAGTTTGGATGGATGGATAGATGGATGGATGGATGGATGAATGAATGAATGAATGGATGTTTGTTACTCTTTCACGCTAAAACCATTGAATCGATTGCGATGAAACTTGGTATGTAGATAGCTGGAGACCTGGATTAACGCATAGGCTACTTTTTATCCCGATATTCCCACGGGATCGGGACTTACGCGGGTGAAACCTCGTGGCGCTGCTAGAGATGATTTAAGTAGAACAGCTGCTAAAGAGATCATGAAGAAATTAGAAATATGAATTCCGTTGAATTTCATATTCTCATACTGGTTAAGTAGAGCGTTGTAATAATGTGCAAGTGAGCAATAACACGTAAAATCTTTGACCATGACGATTTATTTGATGGAAATCTTAATGAAATTTTGCTGTTGTACAGGCGAGATTTTCTCGTTTAGTTTTTAAATAGGTACGCTAAGTTCTACTTAAAGAAGAAGAAAAAATTATGAAAGTAGAAATAAAAATGATAATATACTGTCTTCTGTAAAGATAAAATAGTCCAGTACTTCTTCCTCTCTGTTTGACGTTTGTCAACCGATTTTCTTTTTATAAATCAAATCATTTAATCTTGCGATACGTGGGTCTAACATAAAGTTGTTGAGGGCATAAATAGTGCATCACAAATTCATAAAGCTCCACCGTCACACATTTAGCCGTATAGATTTAGTATTATCAATAAATAACTTTTGGAAACTGTTTTCTTACCTGCCCGAGATAGCTTAATTTCGTCTTCTGGGCTACTACTACTTAGTAAGAATTAAAATGTTGTTCAATTCCTTTATTGACAGGCGGTCTAGTGGTTACGTATCTTGACTGCTGAGGCAGATGTTGTGGGTTTGGGTTCGATTCCCACCCAGGACAAATAATTGTATGATGAGCACGGTCCTTTGTCCTGTGTTTGGGTGTAATTTTTCTATAATATGTATGTGTTTAGTAATATATAAGTATATTTATCAGCAGTTTTGTTGTTTGGGATCAGACGACCGTGTGCTAGGTGTCTCAAGTTATTAATAATATTACTTTTGTTAAACTGTACTATTTTTATACTTTACACTGAGATTGATAAATTCAATTACTTAATCAAACAAATATTCGTTGTTAACAATATTAATTAACGCCATTGCAGAAACCTGCTGATCCGATGTTGGGTATGTCGATTCGAGCGCTTCTGGTAAGCGAACAGGAACTAAAGAATAGAGTGGCAGAACTACTGAGAAGAGAGGCCGCATACTTAGAGATGCTGACACAAGCCGATGACATGTGGGCAGAAATGGAGGGAGGTTATAAGAAGAAAATTAATGAATCACAAGCCGTTGAGACGCAGTTGAAAGGACATGTAAGAATGATTATAAAATCTCTGTTAGCTATCAATACTGTTACAGTTATGGTTTTCTTTTTTAATTTCTTTTTCTTTTAAGATATGATTCCAGCTACCACTTCGTATATGTGTGTATTACCTATGGTAATTTACAAAAAAATATTTTATGATCCTCTTAAAATAAACTTACCTGAAAATGTATTGTTTAAATGTATTGTTGTTTGTATGACAGATAAGAAAACTAGAAGACGAACGTGATCAATGGAAGCAATACTTTGACCCGATGAGGAAAAAACTTAAAGAATTAGAAGAGGCAGAATCAGGAATGAGAATTTCTTTAGAAAAGGCTGAAAGAGACGCGAAAGCTTTAAAGGAACAGAATGCTAGTTTAGTTTCAAAGTATACTCAGGCAGATAATGAGACTAAGAAATCAGAGGCTGCAGTCAGAGCCCTAAATCTTAAATTTAAGGTTTGTACTTCCAAGTATTTTTTTTTTCTACCTAATTTTTTCATAAACAAAGGATATGAAAGGTATGGTAAAGTTAAGCCAAGGCCTGAAGTTACCTTCTATACACAGTAGGCAGATTCCGTTGAAGGTATTGGGTTTTGGTCTGCGTTGTCTTATGATTGGATGAGGGTTTTAAGGGTGACTCTCCACCAAACCCAAGAAAATTTGTTTGATCCTCAAATAGTTGTCCCGAATCTGAGTGTTCTTTGTGTACGTTATTTGAATGTTTGTAAAGTCCCCCGCGACATAGGAATCATTTCTAATGCGGAAGTTGTATTTTTTTAAAAGAAAAAAAATATTAAGTTACAAGGCTTCTCAATAATTTACGATAAGATTAATAATATTATAAGTAAACATAATCTATGTAACCTACATAGATTATGTGTACTTATATGATTTTTTTAAGCGTTTTCATTTCCTCAGGCTTTGATTAGCCCTTGATTCACCTAGTCTGGCAGTAGTTAGGAGAACTAAGCTATCTTCTAATGAGCTAAATTTTAATATTTTTTACGAAAACGTGTGTCTCACAGCGCGCGTATATAAATGAACAGGGCAGCAATACATCGTCATTTATGCCACAGAAAATGTAGAACCCATAGTGGCGGGTAATTTGAATTTAGAATATTGGTTGGATAAAGGCAAGTGGAAGGAATGGTTTAGGTTCGTCCACGAAGCTTCTGCGACTAAGAAAAGAAGTAATTGAAAAAGTTCGTTGACAAACAATAGTTTATAACAATAATATTGCGATTACTAAGTCCAATTTGTTTTAAATCTTCTTTCAGGCTGAAGTAGATGAACTGCGTAAGTTGAACAAAAATTTAGACGAGGAATTGAAGACTACAAAAGAAACTGTTAAAAAGGTCGAATCTAGGTATTCGGGAGACTTGGCGTCCATCAGAAAGGAAATGAATCGGATGTTTAAGAATAACCAAGATTTAGAAGTAACCAACGGTGAATTGAAGGAAGAGGTATGTGGATTAGCTTGGTGTGCTCTAAAGAGATGGATGAATGGCTGGCTCTAAGGCTATTTAATTAAAAACCTAACATAGTGGGGCATAGTATACGGGCCAACTTAAGAGTACCTTGGATTATCGACAACAAACCTAATTAATTTCCATGCATGGTCTGTAAATTTGGTTGAGAAATCTAAAACGTCACTAAGTTAATGAGTGTAAAAGTTCCAAGATTCTCTTATAATTCTTCGTGGTTTAAACATGTTTTGTCAGATTTAACTTATAAAATTCTAATGAGTTCCATTTGAGGTGGTGGCTGTATGAAATATCTTCATATTTTTTTGAGTTGGTCGATGGGTACTTTTTATTAATATCTTAACTGGTTAGTTTTTCATTTAGTCAAGTTTAGTAGATAGTTTAGTTATATGTTTAGTTGCTTTAGTATTTCACTACATAACGCTTGAATATGTTTACCGCTTTGCATGTCGCTTCAAATATTTATTTCTGTCGTTATCAACGCTCGGCTCTCGAACAGTGCATGATCCACATCGTGATTGTGACGTGTAAATATGCATGGAAGCTTTGAAGAAGTTTTAAGAAGACATGTGTTCTCAGGTGGAATCTCTGGAAAAACAGCTTGCTTTGACACAGAAAGCTTTGACGCAATGCAAGAGGAAATGTGACGAGAAGGTTAAGACTTTGAGTCACGAGCTCTCAATAAAAACTGAAGAGCTAGAAGAGTTGAGGAGTGAGACAATGAGACAATCGTTCCACGCATCTCGAGTAGAATTAAAGCCAGACAAAACCGAATACATAGATGAAGGTTATTCTGTTTATACGGCTGTACCAAAGAAGACAGATTACGGGAGAATGCATCACAGTATGAGTTACATAACGTCGGAATCGCGTTGCTCTTGTCCCTCAATGCGGAGTCAACTGGTCGGGCAACTAATCGAGGATTTATTCGAGAGGGTGCATAATACGGTTGACGACGATTTGAGCAGATTGTGCAGCGAGATGAGCCGGAGTGATAGTATAGATGTGACTGTTGAAACCAAAGCGAAAATTACAAATTACCTCTTAATGGCTATATCGAAGGAGCTCGTTAGGTCTATCGGAGATGCTGATGCTAAGACTGATACAGAGGTCAGTATGGTAGAGGTTTTTTAACTTCCTTAATATCATATTAATTTGTGACTAAAGTTTTAACTGCATTCAATTTTAAATCAGTTTACTAATGAGTCTTAAAATTACCAACCTAATGTCATGGTTGTGGTTTTGTTTTAATTCTGTGGTAAACACGTACAAACTAGTTCTGATATTAATTTGAAATGTTAGTACTTTGTTTTGTTTTATCTACCGTAGTGGAGTGAATTTACCCTAAAATACACTTTTAGTATTAATGATACGTACAGAATTGCAATGGATTAGGTCCAGCGTATCGATAAAAAAGTCATCGATCTAGATAATACATTCCTAGCTGTTATGGTAACCAGTGGTAGTTAACGCTCCTAGCGTACGTACTCCTCACAGAATACGTAGGTTTCAACTTATAATATGTTTGAAATAAAAATTGTTACGATTTCGGTAACTGTATCTACAGTATCATCTCTTAAAAATCTAAAATTCGGATACTCCGGAAAGAAAAGTGGTGAGAAAAAGCATTTTAATATTGACTATAATACTTTATAACATTATATTAGTAACTATCTATAATATAATAATAATATATCACCATTCCCTATGACGAGAACCTCGTTAGCGCTGAAGCAGATAAGAAAATCAAGTACCTGCACCTGGCGCACGAGGTTACCGACATGTGGAGGGCGGTGTCCACAGAAATAGTTCTAATTGTTATATCAGTCAATGGCTTGATACCGAGGAGCCTCTCAGTCCATCTTGAGAGGCTCGGGATCAGTGGGAAATCGGTGGCCAAGATGCAAACAGCAGTCTTGCTCGACAATGCCCGAATAGTCCACCGATTCCTCTCCCAATCGCCCTGACCGTTGCCCACCTCGCTGTGGCTTTACCAGACACTTTAAAAGCGAGGCAGCGTTTGATGCATATAATAATAATAATATATATGTTATATGAATGTATCACGTAAAACTCTGTTGATAAGGGATATTTTATCATCGTAAATTCAAATCCGACCGAGAGGGACTATCGATGAAATGACGTGTACTTGTTTACGTGTATTTGATTTTTGTAACGACAAAAGGAAACAAGCTTAAGTACGACATTCTTTATGTGCTCACGTTCAGTTGAATCCAATTAGTTTGGAATCAAATCCC